>CAXHSM010000447.1:0-122513 GCA_964019185.1 Maratus speculifer
TTAGATTTTAGACCATTGGTGTAAAAATCTAGGCACCAGCGGGGAGCAATCACTCACCACGGAGTAAAATTTAATAGCATTCTAGCAAGAAATTTATACAAATTATTGGATGATACAAGTCGAAAAAAATTAGTAGTGAGAGCATAGGAGCAACTGGCGCAAAGACTTTTGCACCCCTGTCTTAAAACAAAGAGGTGTACCTACCAATCCATATTTTATCACATGTTCTCAATATTAGAAGTTTTACGGGAAGTGTAAATTATAATTATCATCTATTTGAGATCTTCGAAATCAGCCTGCGTAATTTTTGTGATAAAATATTAATAACAGTAAAAGTCATTGATTTACAGTATAACTATTTAATTTCTTACACGTCAAAACCTTGTGTGATTTCTTTGTTTTTCAAATTGATTACTTAGAGAATTATAAGAATATAGTTATTATATTTTCGGATTTTTTTTTAAACATTTACTTTTTGATATTGAGTAATTTTAATATGACGGAAAAGCTAGGGGTCTTCCTCTGGTATTTTATTTATTTATTTATTTTCGTAGTCATTATCGTCCAAACTCTTCAAAAATTTTTGGAATTAAAACATGTTTTCACAGTTTTTGACAAGCAATCCAGAAAAAATATTGATATATATTAATAAAATGGCTGGTATAAAAACTTTTTTTCATTTGGTATATTTAAATCTTTAAGAAATAATATATGTTTATTTTCAATAACAGAAAATTTGGAATGGAGAAGGAATATGGCTACCCAATTTCATTTTTGTAGTATAATGGAGGAGTAGACTTGGAACTAATCCTTGGAACTTGGATACCCAGTACCAAAAAAAATTCTCGATTGTCTGCGGCAGATACTACAGAGGCAGAAAATAATCCATAGGTAAAATGTTTTGCAATTGCAGCGTTAATTAAACATTTACTTTTAACGATTTTACGCGTTTTATTCAGTTCTGTTAATAACTAACTCACATTTTTGCATTCAGTAATAAAGTGTTAAATATAACTTAAAACAAAAGAAATGTTTGATGAAAAAATAATCTACAAAGAAGAAAAGAAAATCTGTAACACCCGTCTCCATTCTTTACCTTTCTGCTTTAAGGCTTGCAATATGAATAGTGATTGCAAAAAATAGTGGATATGACTGAGTATCAGCATTTTTTATTGCACAGTCTTGATCATAGTTTCTTATTTTAATTTTGAAAAACAAATAAAATCAAACACAAAGTCGATATTTGATTTTTTTTAAAATCAAAGGCTTGATACATTTCTTGTAATATTTCAAACCCATAATGGTAATAATAATATAATGACTATTAGTTATTACTAATAGCATAATTTTATTTGTAGGTACATTTAACTCGCACATAATCTAGCTAAAATAGCGTCTCAGTATTATCATTGTTAAACGCATACTTTTTACTTATTTCTAGTTAGAATTTTTTTTAACTTTTTAACCTCTCTTCCATTCTCCAAATAAACAGAGTTTTTTAATTGACTTCTTTTTCATACCCTGCCCTTCATTATAATTACAGATTCACTGTCGCGAGATGCCACACGCGGCTAATTTGATGCTGCGACCTGTAACTTTCGGTACTTAAGCGGGTGCGGGAAACAAAAATATTCAAATTTTATTAAACAGTTTTATTACATTAAAAATTCTGCTTAAAATTACGTTTAAAACCTTGTTTCTATTTTAACTGTAACAAGAAATATTATTTTTTTCTTTTTGGTTTCTTTTTAAAATCTAGTTTTCAAAGCAATCGTTCTCATAAAAATCACTTTCTGTGAAAATGCCTTTTTTTCTTCATGAGTTTTTTCACCATTTCTTGTATTTAAATTACTTTAACCCAATAGCGGTTTAAAAAAATCTTGTTTAAATTTGGAACAAATCTTTTTCAAATGTTTTATATTAATTTTGCTTCAGCAAATTAAAAAATATATATATTTAATTTAAAAAATATGATTTTAAAAAATTACATTTTTTTTTTAAATTTTTTACTTTAAATATTTTTTAATTTTATTCAAATTAATGCTTTTAAAATTCCTAAATAAGAATTAAAGCTTATATATTTCTGTTTATATAAATGAAAAGAAATTCTACAAATAATATTTCGAGTTATAACGATTTTAAATTACCCCAATTTTTAATAACTATTAAATTAAAAAAATTAAATTAAAAATTATTAAATTAAAAATTATGAGAAATTATGTCACGTGCTTTTGTTTCAAAATGATATGGTAAACAATCAGAAAAAATTTCAAAATTTTAACTGAATAAATAACAATTACTTGATAATGTGTGCATTGTTGAGAGAATGTATTAAATTAAGGATTTCATTTCCGACAATTCCATTTTTGTTTAAACACACAGCCTACACTAGGCTCGGTAAGAAATTTTCAATCTAAATATTAATTCTATGGTATTGTTATTTACAGACCTCTTGCCCCCCCCCCCCCTTTTAATATTTTTAAATGATTTTTTTTCACACAGGGTGCAGTACGTAAATTTTATTGTGCATTTCTACTTTTTCAATTGTTTGTTACAGTTTTAGGTAGCTTTCATTAGAAAAAGTAAAAAGCTATCTATATTGCAACCGTCCGGAGAAAAGCACTTCCGGAAAATTTTGGTATACAGTCGGGTCTCTATATAACGAAATCCACCGTACCAGTAAAAAATTCGTTATATAGAGAAATTCGATGTATGGAGAATGCTGTTAAAAATCGTATTTAATGTGTGGAATTTGAACAAATATTATTTTTGATCTTTTGAATTAAGAGTTTGAAATGTTTAAAAGTAAAAATGAACCAAACATTTTATTTCTTAATTATTTAAGCTGCTTCAAAAAAGAGAACAGACATTTATTTGAATAGAATTTTATTAATAGAATAAGAAATAAAATTAACCAAACATTTTATTTCCTAATTATTTAAGCTGCTTCAAAAAAGAGAACAGACATTTATTTGAAAGCTTAATGAAAATCAAATAAGGAAGACTTGCATTAATTTCAAACGAAGAAATCTGTAATTTTTTGTTGTTTTGATTTTAAAAAAGAACTCAAATTTTAACAAGGAATGAAAAATTTTAGTTAACATTTTCCCCCATTTGAAGGCCTCTTTGAAGGCCCATTTGAAGGCCCAATGAAGAGCCTCTCATTGATTCCTCTCTTATATGTGTATCAATCCAATTGACACTGTTTTGTGAAGGATGTGGAAAGGTGTGTGGGAGGAGGGATGAATTCGTTGGATTTAAAGAACAAGTAGAGAAGTATTATAAAAAAAGAACCTCAGCAGTGACGATAAATCAAAAATAGGTGATGGAAAATTGATTCCATATGTTTTCGAAGCTTTTCAAAACTGAATAAATTAAGACCAATTTATGAAAAAATTCGTTATATGGAGATAGATATTTCGCTATATAGAGACTGTTTTTAATGTAATCATACGAAAAGGGGGCCGTTCCTACTAAAAATTCGTTATATAGAGAAATTCGATGTATGGAGTTTCGTTATAGAGAGACTCAACTGTATTTTCATCGATCATGAACCCCAGACCCCAAAACCGCCCTCCGTTCAAATGTTGACATATATATATATATATATATATACAGGGTGTATCTAAACTATTGGGCAAAACTTTCAGAGGTGATAGTACACATCAAGACAAACAATATTGAATAGGAAACTAAGGGACCCAAACGTCTTCCGAAGGAGATAGGTGCCATTAAAGTTTAGGAACTAAAATTTCAAATAAGCATAAAAAACGGAAAAATTTGTCGATTGATTTGCGGTTTTCACTAAAACTACTCTTTCTGTCAGTATTTTCTTTAGAATAAGTTGTAAAGATAAATTTCAAAAAATGTCAATAGAGGGCGCTTTAGACTTTGGAGGAACAAACAATTATTTTTTGCCGTTATTTTTGCGTCTCATTAAATGTTTTCGGAAGCTTAGACTTAAACTTAAATTTTGAGCTCAAAATCTGAATAGTTGTGAGTGCTTAAGTAGCGCAAACTGAACTGTGTTTAGAGGTTCAAATTTCAAATGATTATAAAAAACGGAAAAATATGTCGATTCGTTTGTGGTTTTTGCTAAAACTACTCTTTAAATCAGTCTTTTCTTTAAAAAAAAAAATATAAAGATAAATTTCAAAAAATACCGATAGAGGGTGCTTTAGACTTTTGAGCAACGAACAAGTATTTTTTGCAGTTATTTTTTGCATCTCATTAATTTTTTTTAAAAGCTTAGACATAAACTTGAATTTTGAGCACAAAATCTGAATCACTGGGAGTGGTTAAGTAGCGCAAACTGAACTGAGTTGAAGTGGAGGGCAAGTTCAAATTTCAAATGATTATAAAAAAAAGAAAAAATTGGTTGATTCGTTAGCGGTTTTCCTTTAGAGAAAACCGCAAGCAATTTTCTTCAGTATTTCCGTGAGTATTTTCTTAAAAATAAATTTAAAAAATTTCGTTAGAGGGCGCTTTGAACTTAAAAGTTACCAACAGCTATGTTTGACCGTTATTTTTTGTATCTAATTAAATACTTGCAAAAGCTTAGACTTAAATTTTGAGCTCGAATTCTGAATCATTGGGAGGGGTTAAGAAGTGCAAATTGAACTGTGTTCAGGAGTTGAAATTTACCCCCCCCCCCACCTCAAACACAGTTCATTTTTGCGTTACCTAATTACTCCAGCGATTCAGAATTTGAGCTCAAAATTTAAGTCTAAGATTTTTCATTTAATTAGATACAAAAATTAACGGTTAAAAATAGCTGTTGGTTACTCTTAAGTTTAAAGCGCCTTGTAACAAAATTTTTTGAAAGTTATTTTAAAAATTTATTTTCAAATAAACATTTACATATTACATACACATTGACATAAAGAATAGTTTTAGCGAAAACCGCAAACGGATCGACCAATTTTTTCCTTTTTTTATATAATCATTTGAAATTTGAACCTGCCCCTCCCCTTGAACTCAGTTCAGTTTGCGCTACTTATCCACTCCCAGTGATTCACATTTTGTGCTCAAAATTCAAGTTTATGTCTAAGCTTCTAAAAAAAATTAATGAGATGCAAAAAATAACTGTAAAAAATAGTTGTTCGTTACTCCAAAATCTAAAGCGCCCTCTATCGACATTTTTTAAAATTTATCTTTCTAATTTATTTTCGAGGAAATACTGATTTAAAGAGTAGTTTTAGCGAAAACCGCAAACGAATCGACCAATTTTTCCGTTTTTTATAATCATTTGATATTCGACCTCTAAACACAGTTCAGTTTGCGCTACTTAACCACTCCCAACTATTCATATTTTGAGCTCAAAATTTAAGTTTAAGTCTAAGCTTCCGAAAACATTTAATGAGATGCGAAAAATAACGGCAAAAAATAATTGTTCGTTACTCCAAAGTCTAAAGCGCCCCTTATCGGCCTTTTTTTGAAATTTATCTTTACAATTTATTTTGATGAAAATACTGACATAAAGAATAGTTTTAGTGAAAACCGCAAATCAATCGACAATTTTTTCCGTTTTTTATGTTTATTTGAAATTTTGGACCCTAAACTTTAATGGCGCCTGTCGCCTTCGGAAGACATTTGGGACCGATTTGAATGAAACTTGGTATGTACATAGTACATAGAAATGGCTCGACCGAGTTCGTTGGGCAGCATCAGATGCCATCTTGTTTCAAAATGGTGTCCATTTAAGTTTATCAAAAATCTTTTAAATGTATAATGATGTACAAAGAAAAATTTAGAAATTGAGGAAAGATTCTTTATAAAGTGTTTGATATTAATAATGAATTACGGAATACTTTTTGCTTTGTCTTTACCTTAAAAATCGCGTGAGATATAGCAGTTTGGATTTTTAATGTGGATGACATTTTTTTTTAAATCAATTTGCCAGCGACAGCCCTTGTATTAATCGATTTCGATGTGAGTGTGCGCTTGTACATGAATTAAGATTTCGACCAAGCTCATTGGATTATTTTATCCATTATATTGTTTTAAAATGGCATATATTTCATGATATCGTGGAATTTGGAGACCCTATAAATCGCTTAAAATAAAACCAGCTTCAGTAAAATATGACTAATTTATAAAAATTCCCATTAATATTCAGTATTGCCAAAAACGAGTATCCAATCTTATATAATCGGACTCCACTAAATTGAGCTTCGTATGTTTGAATAACATAACTTAATTTAAAACTAGTCGTTGGGGGCCACCATAATACTTACCCACCATGGATATGTATATGAAAATAAAACTTGTGAAACTATTTATACAATGCATTGCAATTCATAAACAAAATTTAAATACTGTCAATATACATAGTAATGCTATATTAAAGAACGGCTGATGTACCAATTTCGACAAATTATATAAAACGCCAAACTACTCAAGTAGTACCGAACTGCGTAAAAGAGACATCCTTATAACTCCAAAAATAATAATTCTGTTAACTAATAATTAACTGCGTCGGATTAAGCATCTCATTTCCAATTAAAACATACTTCTGAATTGAAATTTGAATGAAATACAGGGTCATGAAAAATCGAAGAATGTGGAAAACAAGATCACAAATATCTCGGCAACTAATAATCCGATCGACTTCGTTCTATATGCAAAATGTGTGTTATTTTATTGCCTTTTACGTCCATTCCTTAGAACAAAAAAATTCGAAAATTTTTATATACCTTTCATCAGAACGAATTTTTCGAGAGTCCGAAAAAAATAGTTCCGGATAATCGAGGTTGCTAATATTAAATAGGGTTCGTCCCCTTCTTAAATACTAACTACATACAAAATTTCAAGTCTTTATCTCAATTTGTTCGGGAGAAAGAGCGTTAACAGACAGACAGACAGACGGACGGCAAAATTTTTTTTCTAAAAACATGTTTTTCGGAATTTTCACTATCTAAAACGTGTAAATTCCGTCAAAATTTTTTTTTTCGATTTTCAAAACGATTGCAAGACTTACCCTATGCTACGTATGATGGGTAAGTAATAAATAAATAAGGTATATGAAAGCTACCTTTTCCTCCCGGCACTGCCGGAAGGACTTTTTTATGTGCAGATGCTTCTACTTTGAAAGCAGTTCTGAAAATAAAACTATTTCCGCCTTAAGAAATGGTTACAAAAGTTGAAAAAGTACAAACACACAACAATATATATCAATTTAAAATTTCACATCCCCCCCCCCAAAAAAAATAATAATAATATAGTAAAAATAAAAATACTAAAATACAAGTTAGAAAATTCTAAGAAATTTTCCCGTGAATTTAACATTAAATGTTGGCATTTAGCCACGGGACTGGTGTAGGTTCTTAAGAGTCATGGGAAGTACCACACTAGTCATGGGAAGAAACGAACACACTAATGTAAATTCTATGGGAGCGTTATTTTATAATATTTAACATGGATATAAATATTGTTTAGTAATTTCTGTGTAGGATAACTGAGGACGATGTACCTGCGGTAGTTTTAAATTTTTAGATCTTAGATTTAGACTTTTTTTTTTTTAGTTTTCCTTCATTTACAGAACTGGTTTGGAAATTGAAACTACCCAAATATTTATAAAAAATCTATAACTAAAATAGGAAAATGAAAAGTAGCCCAGTAGATCATCTATTATATGTATATATGTATGTATATATATATATATATATATATTAAAATCAAAGCGAGAAAATTGAAAATAATGCTCCCATAGGATTAATATTAGCATTATTGTTCCTTCTTGTGAATATTGAAATAACCTTTTAAGGTGATTTTGAGAAACCATTTCTACAAATTACTTTTGTATTTTTTTCGATAATATATTTTAATGCTTATACCCATGTTGAATAAATCTTTTTCTTTAAGGTACTTGATGTTGGTCAACCCTGTGTGTGGTACAAACTACAAATAATCAATTTGCAGATAATCAAAATGCAGCAAGTGGGCAAAACTATTGGAATTTTTATATAAATGTAAATGACACACTGTGTAGAAGAAAATAAATTGTATACATAAATATTATAAGAATGCATCATGATATAGTGTAGTAATGTAATTTAATCGTTGTAATAAATATCTTTTTATATTTTAATTGCTTGTTTTATATATGTCTGAATCATAATGATATTCATTTATTTTGTAAATGTTCTAAAATATTTATATTTGTAATTTTAATATGATTCTCAAACCCTCTCCTTAACAATGCAAAGTTTTTATACAATTTTAAACTTATTTTTAAGCATGAATGTATAAATTTAGTCTTGACTACTTAAATATTTGGAAGGAAAATACATTTTTCATTTTTTATTAACTTTTTTTCGCGTTATAGGCAATTTTGCCCACGACAACTAGTTTTTACTTTTCTTGATTTGTAGGGAGAATTAAAGTTTGTTATTAAGATTATAAGCTATAAATTACATATCAATATAGAATAATATAATAGCACATTTCCATTTAAAAAAAATTAAAAAGTGGTGATTTGCTAGACAGTGACATTCTTAAACTTTTAAATGAATGTAAGAAATTTTAGATTTGTATGTTGAGAAAATAAAAATAAAAATCCCAATTTCCAAGTAAGTAACAAGAATATTAATATATATGTATAATTTTGACCACTTTTATTAATTTTACTTTATTTTTTGAAAGTGTATGTGATTTGTATTCTCTTCACGCCCTTCTGATCCTTTAGTTTTTATAATTATGTCTGTGAAACAACAAAAGAAGTGTGAAATAATTTTTCGGCAGTCAGTACTCTTGAATTATTTGTTAATATTTAACAAAACTTAATAAATTGTTACTATTTAATAAAAATAATATAAGATCAATTAATTATTTTCAGTTTTAATAATTTATAGAAATGTAAGAAAGTAATTTAATATTAGCATTTTATTTTATCAGAGATCATCTCACATTATCATAGCGGTCACAAATGTAAACACTTTTTTGTGATTTTTATTTTTAATTCTCTAAGTGCATACTACTTTTACAGCATCTTTATACCTCTATTTTAAAATAATAATTTTCGCTGTATATTTAAATCTGAAATGTGACAGCAGTAACTATTTTAAAATAGTGGTATAAAAAATAAATATAGAAAAGGTGTAGTAATTGGCATCTATGTAAGTATAATTCAAATTCATTGTTTTTAGTTACATTTTACCATAATTTTTTTTGAACAATTCTACGTAATGACAAAAAACAAAAAGAAAAAAAATATTTCTTAAGAAATATAGAAAATTTAATATTTATGAAGAATAATATATATATATATATGTATTGTTTTTTACCAGCATGCATATCATTGCACAATTTGATGATCTACAAATGGTTTTATTAAAATTTTTATCAAAATATTTAAATGTATCCTCACATATCTAATATTTCTCGCCAAAATAAGAGTGAGACTTGTGCTTACCATGTATATTCGTCGATTCTGATTACAGAATAACACATAAGAATATCCCATGTTTGACAGGATAATATAAAACAAAAAAGGACTGTAAAGAGAAACTTGTTTGTTTTAAAATATGCAATGGGTATGACAAGAGTTTAAAATGACTATGTTTTAGAAATGATGCTTGGTAAGTGTTATCCATTATAAGCAATATAAATTTCTAGACAATATCTGAAATATATCATCCCCTAACATATTATGTCTTGTGGAAGCGGCTACCTCTGCTTGAGACAATCTTGAGACAAGATCTACATTCATTCTCACCTCAAGAGAGTAGAAGTAGCAATTCTCCCACAAGACGATGCGTTCGTGATGATAGATTCCAGACATCGTCTTGAAATCTATATTGCTCGCAATGGAAGACACTTTCCATAAGTCATTCCTGAAAAATAGTCATTTTAAACTCTCGTCATATCTATTCTATATTTTTAACAAATAAGTTTCTCATTAGAGTCGTTTTTGTTTTTTTTAACCTGTCAAATGTGGGAGGTTTTTTTTTGGATCATCCTGTATTTTTACGGTATATATACCGTATATTTCATTTACGGTACACATACTGATTACAAATGTTTTTGCGGTACATATACCGCACATTTAATTTACGGTATATATGTTGTATAAATATTTTTTACGGTACATATGTCGTACATTTAATTTACGGTATCTGTGCTGTAAAAATATTTTTTACGGTACATATACCTTACATTTAATTTACGGTATATATGCTGTAACGATATTTTTTTAAGGTACATGTACTTTAAATACTTTACGGTACATATACCGTCCAGTTAAATTACGGTACATATACTTTAAATATTTTACGGTACATATACCACAAAATATTTAAATTTATGTTCAGTTAAATTACGGTATATGTACTTTAAGTATTTTACGGTATATATGCCGTCCAGTAAAATTACGGTAAAAGGAAGTGTCACAAAGTTGACGGTATAACCACCGTGATTCGAGACCAAAATTTTTTACAGTGAACTTTTAATTTGCAATCATTATTACAAATATAGCATGCTTATGTTTAAATACATCTTTACAATATAAATGATGGAAACTTACGTTATGAATATTTAAAGAATTTTTAACAGCGCCGTGAGAAATGGGGGTTTCTTCGCACGCCCCTGATTTTTAATGCAATGACTCATTCAAGATTTAAGGGTTTTTTAAACAAACCATGACGAAGAATGATGCATTGATAGAAGACATAAAATACTAAAAACATGAGTTTAAAAAATTAACTTAAATTTATTTGGTATCATGATGCCCCGAATGTTGTATTTCTACACATTATAATATTCCCAGGATTTAAACAAAAATATTTAACGTGTTTATTTAATATTCCTTTTTAAATTATCTCTTATTTATTATTCATGAGAAGCATACTTGCATAACAGTATTCAAGGCATTAACGAATTATATTTTTAACATACCGAATTACTTATTTATTATTATATATTTAACTAACTTCCAATGAAGGACACTATACAATTTTTTTTACATATATGTGTTTATGTATACGTTCTAGATTAACTATTGAACTGACGCTTCGATTTTTAATCACTCACTCTTTTAACTTTTCTGTATCTTTACAAGAAAAATGTATTGGATTTGTGTAAAAAGTTGACTTCAGGTTTTCAACGTATTTATATTTTTGATGGTCCTTAACACTGACTGTTTTTAGGAAATGTCTATTTGTGAGTTTATCAGTGTATGATGCAAATTTTGTGGGCGCTCTACCTTACGAATTAAAGCACAGAATTTAATAAAACTTTAGATTCAGTTAGACATTTAAGTAAGTTATTTTAGATATTAGGTAATGGTGAAAATCTTCCAAAAGGTGACTCTGCTATGCTGTGTCTTTCACGATTTCCGCAAAAACTGTAGCTCAAGAACTAATACACGGATTTTCATCAAAATTTCAGATTCAGTTTAGACGTTGATATAAGTTGTTGCCGATTATGTTTTAGTGTGTATTGCGCTGCAAATGGGTGACGCTGCTATGCTACATTTTTCACGATTTCTGCACTACTCTATTTCAAGTAGTAATGCATGGATTTTCAACGAATTTCTGATTTAGTTGGACGTAAATATAAGTCTTCGCTAACGTGGTGCAAATCGTACAACAGGTGGCTCTGCTATGCTGCATTTTTCAGGATTTTAACAAGAACTAATGCACTAAATGTCATCAAACTTCATATTCTGTTATGTATTATTATTATTAACTATTACTACCAATCACCGAAATTCCATTAAGGCCTTAAATTGTCGATTCTTAATTATAAATTCTCCAAAAAAAAAAAAAAAAAAAAAAAGTAACTCTCAATTCGAGAATTTTTTTTTCTTTTGAAGGCTAATCGTAATTTCCAAACATAATTTATTTTGACTTGTAGATTGTATTGATAACACTTTACTCCTATGCTTA
The DNA here is from genome assembly GCA_964019185.1 of Maratus speculifer. Taxonomy (NCBI): domain Eukaryota; kingdom Metazoa; phylum Arthropoda; class Arachnida; order Araneae; family Salticidae; genus Maratus; species Maratus speculifer. The sequence goes on from CAXHSM010000447.1 coordinate 11,886, forward strand.
AAATGAAGCTGAATTATACCCAAGAAAAATTTTACATTTTTGTATGCATTTTAACATTTTATCTGTAAGTATTCTTCGTTTATTTTATAAAGCATATTCTGAAATAGATTTTTTTTTTCATATCTTTTCTTTTGCTTCTTTACTTTCATAATTTATAATTTCAAACAATTTAATAAGTGTTATAAAAACACCTAACAGTTGCTTTTGTGCAAACACTAATAAGAGTTCCACACAGTCCGAAATTATTATGTTCGATCAAAACCGAACAAATACCTTTATCAGGCCCATTCCGACACAAAACAAAAATTATTGGCCCAGCCCGCAGTATAAACTTTCAATCCGTAGAAAAAAAATATTACACAGTCCGATACAAAAAATAAAATCTCAGTATTAGCCCTGCTCGATATAAAAGCTAAAATTTCGGCCAGGCATTGTTCGTGCAAAACCTTGATTAGTCCGGTCCGACTAGATTTACAGAAAACATAAATTTCTGTGTCGATGTGTTAAAAATCATCTTATACGAGGAATTCTGATCAAAAATACTTATTTCATTTTTTTTTCATGCTTATAGACTTTGTAATTTTTATTTTAAGAAAGCACTTTGAAATGCCATATTTAATTTTGAAATTAATCTTTATTTTTATGTAAATGTTTTTGTTATAATTGAGGCTGTTCTTAAATGTAAAAGGGCAACTTTATGACAGATGTTTTAATTTATTTTTGTTTGGAAATGCTTGAAACAAGCAGGGGTTGTTGTTCAAAAATTATCTAATCCACTCATTTTCCCATTTTTTGCTAACACAATAGATTTTTCAAAAAATAGTGTCAAAGTGGGCGTTTTGAACCGAATTTCCTCGCGAAAGAAAAATTACCACTCAAACTAGGGTGAAAATCGTGCTTGTCACGTGATCGAAATCACTTATAGATCAATAGATAATTTATTGATCAAAAAATGTAAAATTCAATTCGATTTCAGATCGCTTCTATAGTCAGGCCTTCTAATTTTATATCTTTCCGTTAAAAAATGAATTTGTAAATGTGTCAAAGCCTTTTGCACTTGTTGAGCAGAGCAGATGAGAGCAGTCTTAATATCATTTTATGCCTTGGAAACTTAAAAGTCTGAAAAAATGCTATACATTAAAATTTTCTAAGCCGGATTCGCACAGTAGGAGAAAAAATACACTATAGACATGTTTATTTCTTAGCAGGAACATAGTTTATTCTAAATGCATCATATTTTTTTTTCTTGTTGTTAAATTTATTTTGCATGAATCAATACATTTCCCGTTTAAGACAGGATTTATAGATATATTCATTTTCAGTGTTCATTTTGCTGCGCTTTTTTTTTTATTATTATTATCCGGAAATAAACTTACTAATTATATAAAAAAAAAGATGGTAAAATTATAACAATTTAAAAATACGTATATTTTTTGGAAAAAAATTGTTGGGGGCGGGCCAGATTTTACTTATTTTTCTCATAGGCCGGCCGAGACAGTACAATGATTTCCATACGAGCTGGATCGGGACCTACACTAGTGCAACTGGTGCTCTAGGAAGAATGAAGTTCAATCCTGGTCCGGTCTGGAAAGAATAATTAGTCAGGTCCGGCCCGAATCTGCAGAAAAAAAAATAAAGCCCGGAACTTTAAAGAGTGGTGACGAGGCCCATCTAAGTCTGTTCTATCCTTCAAAAAAAAAAAAAAAAAAAAAAAAATCTGATACTTGGCCCAGACAGGGCCGGAACGGCTGAAGAACAGGTCCGGTCAGGCCCGACCCGAGTGTCATGGATTAAAATTGGCCAGCAAACTGTACTGGACACGGCTCGTTCAAACCTCTTATCTTATTACACATTTTTTTTTTTTTTTCAAATGTATTTTGTATTTTAAATGTATTTTGAAAATACATGTATTTTGTATTTGGAACTTTTTTAATTCTAAAAGTATTTTGTATTTTGTATTTTAGGCTCTAAAACTAATGTATTTTGTATTTTGTATCGAAAATGAATTTTCGATGTATTTTGCCCAACTCTGATTTCATCCCTCTTTCATCATCGGACACATATACGGTACTTCGGAAAGAATATACTATTTGAAATCTTTTGTATGGCCCTGTAAATGCTATGTACTTCGTATTATGCAAGACAGTAGCGTATAATTTATATTAAGCTTCAGTGACATACATCAATTTTATTATACATGAAACAGCTTAATATATTTAAAATATGTCACACACAATTCCCCCTTTTACCATTATCTAATGGAATTCTTTTGTGTGGCCTTGTAAATGAATAATAGCTACATTTTCACCTTATATTTTATAGAATGCATATTTTAATATGTTTGACAGGGCATAACATCTTTAAAATTCCTTTGAAACGATTTTCCCCATAGGCCGTAATGTAATGCGAAACTTTTGATTCGCCCTGTAGATGAACTAATCATGGTAGAAACTTCATTTTCAATAGGGTTCGTGCTAGGGTAAACGTCAATAACGTCCTAAAATTTCATGGCAATCCGAATATATTAACGATATTTCGCCATAGTCTGTAATGTAATGGGAAACTTTTGATTCTCTCTGTGGATAAACTAATCATGGTAGATACTTCATTTTCAATAGGGTTCGTGCTAGGGTAAACCTCAATAACATATAAAAATTTCATAACAATCCGAGTTAGAGCGCGGACAGACGGACAGACGGTCAGACAAACCGAATGCATAAGCACTTTTCAACTTTGTTGGAAAGTGCTAAAAATCAATCATTCTAAATCACCAACCGGAAAATTATGCTCTTTTCCCCATCCCTCCCTTTTACTTCCCAACAAATGGGCATAGCATTTCTAGATATCGAAGGTAAAGAAAGCAAAATGTTCCCCTTTACAATTCGGATCTTTTTAACTACTTAACTGATTTTCTTTTTTCTTACGCACAATAAATTAAAAATATGGGAGAAACACTACTTTTTTTTAAGATAAAATATTCCTAATACTTAAACTAAAGTATTCTTGCTATTAAATAGTGTGAAATTGTATTTAAAAAAATTAGTGGATTAGTCTGGATTAAATAATGCACAAACTTCTGTTTTTAAAAACTGGTGACAAAACCTCCCGTCGCCAAGGGGTTAAAGTTCATTTAAATGTAACTTTCATGATCATGTATCTATTCAAAGGTACGTAACGTACGGATTGTGATATACCATGTGGTTAAAAGTTTTATATATTAACTTAACTGTATTTTTATTATAATATATTAATGTTTATTTGTGTATTTTGTAAAACCTTAAATATAACTTAAATACATTACAAAGTTTTATGCAGTTTTCATAAGTATTTAAAAATCTATGAGAATAAGAGGTCTGCACGAGCCCGGTTCCCGTTGACGGCACGAGCCCGGTTCCCTATGGCTCCGAATTTTTTAATGGGCCGAGACGGCAGATTTAGTATAATTTTTTCAACGGACCGGGCCGACAAACAAAACAAATAAGCCGGCAAAAAAATTGCCCGGGCTATACGGACCGGGACAAAAAAAAAATAGCGGGTCTAACAGCCCTTTGTAAAGATTTAAACAGAAACGATAAAATATGAGCATTCTCAATGAATATGACTCTAAGGAAAATAAGTACACACGTGCGTTACAATCTGATGCTATTCTGACATCAGTACAGAAATGTAATTTAAGCAGTGTAGAGATCGGCATCGGACAGTTGCTTTTTGTGTAATCCGGGCTTAATATTTTTTTAGCAGACTTGTGCCGGGCCGAGATCAGGCTTGCATTGCTTTTCTACATATAGTCAAGTCGGACCGGAACAAGACTTAATTGTTCTTAAGATGTGTAGGGCAGACAGCGATAAAGACAGCGATAAGGAACTTAAGGTAACGTAATCTTTGGAAATACACTTCTTGGTGTTTCTTAAGTTCACTTCTTAACAACGCGAAAGTTTAACGCATTTTCTGACTAATTTTTAACTGTAAAGGCATAAAATTAACAAACCTGACTATTGAAAGGATTTGGGATGAAATGGCATTTTCCATTTTTGTTAAGTAAAGCACTTGTTGAGATATAAGTGATTCTTGTGACGTGGTTGCAGATTTTTCTCCCTTTCCATGCTTTCACTTCCGCAAATTCGATTCAAAACGCTAACTTTGAGAGAATTTTCTTAAATTGCTTGCATCAAAAAATAGATAACGAATTTCGATTACATAGTTTCTGAATAAAAACTCCTACTTATCTTATGCGTTTCCAATAAGAAATGAATTGAGAAATGAATCCGTAAGTAGCTCATTTCGATACGAAAAAATCTTTAGTAAAATGTTGTAGAAATATTTTCATAAATCTACTTTTTATTATACAGCTTCAATAGTTATGGGGTTTTTAACATTTTATTTTCTTTTATTCTAAACCATATTAATTTTTTAATGAATCTTTATTTGAATGTTGAAAGTCTAAGAATCTAAGTAATCATTAATGTTACTAATGTGTATTTCCTTTAAAATATATTGTAAAATCATCCCATAAATATATATGCAGTATTCTTTAAAAAATCTTAATTGTATGAAAAAGATATGTTTTTTTTTTTTTTTTTTTTTTTTTTTTTTCCGGAATAGTATAAATTGTGTCGGGCCAAACTTTTGAGTTTTACATTGGGACGGCCCAGGGTAAAATAACTCTCCTTTGGGCCGGGCGGAAGATATTAGAGGCCTTGAAATTTCGGCCTCTAATGAGACCTCTAATGAGAATTCGAAACCACATTACTTTTGTAATGGCGAAGAAGATTTTAAAGGTATGAGATTACTTAACGCTTTCCGGAGCGGCGTGAGATTTTTTTTTTTTTTTTTTTTTTTTTTTTTGTAATAATTAACTTACACCAAACTTAATAAACGAATTCTTTATTGAAAGTTACGAACGTGCTTGTTTTAGGAATGTTTTTTCTAGTAGTTCTTGAACTACAGCTAAACTTATTTTTTATTTTGATTTTTTTTCTCTGTATTCTATATTTTGTTTAATTTTTCTCTTTAAATTATATTCTTCTCTATATTTCCAGTTTAAATATACTTATTTTTTTCCTTTTTAACCCTTTCGGGTCCGGTGTACTATTAATAGTACATGTCTTTTATTAATAATACTCCAATTAATAGAGCATTATTTTATTCTAAGAAATACTTTTGCTACTGTTTACATGTAATAGTAATGTTAGTATATGTCTATGAATTTACTATATGACTTCATTTATCCTTCGGTATTTAGTAATACAGTAGACTCCCTTAAATCCGCACAGCTTGGGACCAGATGTTGTGCGGATTTTAGAATTTTTGCGGATTTCTGGCCATTGCTTTGTTTACATTTTTCAAAAAGTAATTTGAATGTAATTAAAAATGAAATCAAAAGTATAATGAATGCTTACAATATACTAAAACATTAAAATAAGTACTAAACTAAAATAATAAAAATTTAGATAATTTTTAAAATGATTAAAATACTAAAAGCAAAGATCAAGATAATAATCAATAATGTGCAATTAAATATTCATTATAAAGATGAAATGTGTTTTTTCTAAATTATTCAATTAAACTACATTACTAATTCACATCAGGTTCATAAAATAACAAAGCTTTATTTTAGGTTTAGCCACACTTAATAACTAAAAAAGCTTGATTAATACATAAATATACTTGGTAATATTGTGATTACCAATAATATCAGCTATATCTTGATTTTTTTTCAGAAATAAATTATTCTTTCTTCATGAATTCAATAACCTTAACAAAAATTAAAAATTAAAAAATATATGGAATTGATATAAAAGTATAAAAGTCAAATTTTACCCCTACATCTGAACTGAATGCTTCATTGTTTACATCCGTAAATTATGTGCGGATTTTATAGAGTTGCGGATTTTAGGAGTGCGGATTTGAGGGAGTCTACTGTAATAATTTTTTTTTTTCAAATTCTCTTTGCGCCGTTTGCGATTCTTTTATTTTAAACATATATTTCACTCATTAAATTTAAAATAAAAGTTATTTTCTTGAAAGAATCTTGTGTAATAAAGCGCAAAAAGTATTAGAAAGTTGTAATATAAGATAAATCTTATTGTAATACAATATTCTCTAAACATCTCCAAAAATTCTTCCTTAGCCTATTGTCATATGAATAATTAATTCAATGGTACGTAAAACAAATACATACGTTATCTTTCAGGCAATAAAATATTCGTTAAACATTGATTAATCTATATGGATAGCTAGTGTTAAAGTTATTAACTTAAAAGTATTTTTTTTAAACTGAAGAAAAATTCAGACCCCCCCCCCCCCCAAAGGGTTAAATTAATTTTTAGGTTATTAATTTTAGATTATTAATTTAGATTATTAATTTTTAGATTATTATTAAATATTAAATTTTTAACTTACGTAGTATTTACTACAGCTTTACCTTTAATTCCTAATGGTTCCATATTTTGCAAGACATGGGCGTTTATTTACACAGGGCATAAAGTTTTCAACTAGGAAGCCCACGGAAAGCTGCTCCCCTGTTCGAACCTGTTTATCTATGTAATAAGAGAAAAATTTTAATTAAATATTCTAGGAGACAATAAACTAAAAATTAGACGTCCTTTTCTAAAGACCCGACCCTCGAAAGGGTTAAGCTTGGTTAATCACTTAATGGTTGCATTAAATTACGGTTTTAAAATTCAAATTCATTATCGCCACCACTTTTTGAAAAAAAATATTCATCTTATTTAATAAGTAAAATGATACCAGAATGCAACCAATTACACTGTTTTATAAAACTGGTGGGAATCAAACAATTCCGAATAAAAGCCGTGAAGATCGCAGCCCGTGAATGTCTCGGGCGCGACGAATAAGTAGTTAACCTCTTCAGACCTGAGGTACACATATGTGTACCTCCACTCTTTTCCTCATAAAAACTAAACTGTTCGAATTTTTTGCATTTTTCACTTGACTTCTATACAGCTGAATCTTTTTTGCTTTAAAACAAAATCTATAAAGGTCAGTACTGATGAATATTACCCCATAAAATAAAAATTACTTCTATCCGAGATTCGAAATTATCTTCAAAACATTGTGGCCAAGAAAGTAAGAAATATTCATGATTATTTAACTCAAATGCTTTACAATAAAAAAAATTTGAAGCTTTGCGAACCATTTACTTGTTTAAAGACCTTAATTTTGTTATTGCGTAAATTTATGTTGCTGATAGTTAAACTGATGTTTTAAGGGGATTAGTACTTTTATATCCATATTTGTAAACCTAAATTACCAGTCCCCTAAAGTGCTGATTTCATAAAAATGACTCTTTTTGTCATCTTTGGTATCATTTTGATTATGCAAAGGCAATAAGTATTTATTTGTAGAGTTAATTTAAGCTCAGGTCTGAAAAGGTTATATCAACTATATTTTCCACTTAATTAAAAACTCACACCGGATATTTTGCAAAATTTTATTTTATATAATATATTGTACGCATGATTGAGTCACTACTTTAATGCTGTTCCATATTTGTTCTTGACGATCGAATGGCTGCACTATAAAATCAGCAGACGTCGATGTAAAAATATTTAATGCATATTACAATCTGGGTATTGGTGTTTCGTCCTCCTTCAAAGATGGAACGAAGAGTTTGGCAGATTGGAATTGTCAGCTTTTGGTGCTTTCATTGGTGGCGAATCCATCCAGTTCTTAGGGAGAAAAGACTTGTAGTTCTTTGTGTCTTGTGCTACGACAGGCATGTCAAACTCATCTACCACTGCGGGCCAGATTAAGCATTGTACACGAAGCCGCGGGCCACATTATCAAAAATTAAAAACCAGATAAATTTGATGACTATCGCACACAATAAAAATTGTACATTAAAAATACAGCCTTGTTTAAAAAAAAAAAAAAAAAAAAAAAAAAAAAAAAAAAAACAAGCAAACAAAAATTTTAAACTATTTATTGGAAAAATTAAAAACACGCAGCAGAAAATGTTTTAAAATATTTATTAAATAAAATAAGATCGACACCAAAAGTTTTCGATGAGAGTGTATTGATAACCATGAAAAACATGTTAAAATAAAAATACAAACATGCTTAAACACATATGGTCATTTAAAAATTTAAATCGCAATTAAAATTATACAAAAAATTGCTTTTAGAAGGATTAATTAGATTTAGAAGGATATATTTAGAATTTATTCTCATAAAATCCCAGAAAAACCCGGGTGGGTTTTTCTGGCCTGGGCCCACTTTGCCACGCCTGATTATTATTACTAGGCAGTGTGGCGATCGTGGAAAAAAATCTTAGAAACAAACTTTTGGGGGACAAATTAATTTGTAACTTTTATATTATAAAAAGCAAAATTATAATAATAACAATTCACAAATGCATTTCCGATACTTTTTTATCCTTTAAAGATAGTTTTATAATAGTAACTATTAAATAACAAATAAGAAAACTAAAATTAAAAAAAAAAATAGTACACGAAAATTTCTGATTTAACTTTAAAGTCATGTAATATGCATAGTTGGCAATATCTTATGCTTTCTGGACCTCCAAAAATTGTATTGTAAATTTTACTTTTAAAAAACCCCGTAATCCGCCCATTTATAACGGTAAAAATTTCTATTAAGATATTCTGCCCCCCCCCCCCAAAAAAAAGCGGAAGATATGTCAGGTGTGTGTATATGCAAATGAATGAATTTGTCAGGCATGAAAATACAAATTCTTTGCAGATGTCCAGAGCCTTTCATTTTCTTATGCATGTATTGTATCTTGAAATAAAACAGCTTGCTTCCTTTTGCATGTATTGTAACTGTTTGAATTTTGGCGAGATTCAGTTTTTCTCAAATTTTTATCAAAATCACCCCCCCCCCTCATAAAAAAGAAAATTTTTAAATCATATTCCTCTAGATTTTTAACGTCACGAAAAATAAAATTCTACACAACTTTGAATTCTTTATCTTTTTTATTTCGATAATAATAATAATAATAATAATAATAATAATAATAATAATAATAATAATAATAATAATTACCTCCCTTCCTCTTCGCTAAATTCCTGCTTTCCATAGTTTCTCCTAAAACATAAAGTTTAAGATATTTATTTTAAACAATGATAAGCAATCTTTCTTTATTAAATTGCCCTTCCAATATCCCCTACCTCCATTTCCTAATAATATGCAAGACTTACAGTCCTTTAATTTACATATAAATAAATATATACCGTAATTTCGGGTGTATAAGCCGCGGATCAAACAATTCTTTTTGGACCCAGAAATCTTATTTAGTGATTGAAGACAAATATTTACGGCGATCTAAGTAGTTATATTTGTGACTTAAAAATTTCTGGGTCGAAAAAGAATTGTTTGATCTGCGGCTTATACACCCGAAATTACGGTATATATAATACACTATGTTTTACTTTGTAAAAATAAATAATCTGTCTTCTAAACATTGGCATAATCTTTAGAGGAATAAGCAACTTAATCTTTAAAATGCTTTATGTTTTAAAATTATTCTGCCCTCTAACCACATATAAACAATCATATAAATTATTCCACGCTTCCACGCCCATCATTCTCATACGCCCCTCCCTTGTTTATTACTGGATCACAAATTTAGAGTCTTGAAACACTTTTAACTCTCTCGATTGTTTGTTTTGCGTAGCTGTAAATAAATAATCAAATCATAACTTTCCGCTAAAGTATGATTTTTAAATTTAATAATATTGAATAAAGTTTTTCATTTTGAGTATGTATGTATTAGTAATTAAATAATACAACTTTGTATGAAATACCATATATCAAAAGAATAGTGGGACATGCTTCGGGGATGAAATTTTAATAAGCCGTCCCCTGCAATGTAAAAATGCGCCTGTAAGGGCAAAAGATCACAAATGAATAATATGAATTTAAAGGGGAGCTTCCAAAAAAAGGGAAAGATTGCATTAATTGGTTCATGCAAAGATTCGTTATTTAACTGTGATTTTTAGCCAGTTTTTTAGCTCTGTTTCATCTATTTATATTAGTGTCCTACGCATAAAATAGTCATTGCTTATGGATGTATTATGTTAAATATAAGGTTCCGGCCGAAAGTATGGTTTAAATTCGCAGTAATTTTAACTCAAATTTTGTGAAATATTCCTAAAATTCCCTACTAAGATTTTTCAAAATTTTGCTTTTGGCTTTGCATATCCTGAATTGAATTCAAGATATGCAATCAATTTTACTTTCTTTGAAATAGATTATTTTTAAAATCGTTTCCAGTCCTTACAAGTACATTTTTTTATATCAATGTAATAATTAACTGCATAAAAGAGTATCTAATAAGCATAAAAACAGCATGTTGGTCTATGCAGTCACATTCCCCTAAATTTCTTTCAACTTTTCAAAAATTATATGATGCTATTTATCTAACTACAATGCTTTAAAGTTCTTTCTTGCATTAAAATTCTGCCCATTCCCCTAACCCTAGATTGAAGCACATGCAGGGAGTGCGAGGGAGGAGCTACTTCAATCAAATGTCATTATTGAGTGTAAACAATTTCACCTGAATGAAAGCATGAGAATAACTTGGCAAATTTTTTGGAACTTCTCATTCAAAAGCTAGATGTACGATAAGTTCAGTTTCTAAAGTTTTACATATCCCATGTAAGATTAGAACCGTGGGAATTTTAAATGACTAGATTTTTAAAAACCAACGAGGATAACTTAAGGCCCCTGTCCGCGAAGACACTCGCGAGCTAATGCTGTTTCTATTGGGAGGCATTTTTCACATAACTCTTAGGCATTTTGACATTTTTAAATAACTTTTTTTGCATTAGATAGCTGGGGTCCCTCTCAAGATCGCTTCTTCATTGCTTTTCCGATTTTGGTCGCAGATATTTTTTTTTATAAAGTTACATCCCCTTTCAGAACCGGTTCAAAAAGTGAAAGTAACCTTATATAAAATACTTGCAACCAAAATTGAAAAAGTAAACAAAAAGCGGTGTTGAGAGTAACCTCACACAAATCAATGTGATACATGCATTTGCATGCACTTGTTATCTGACAAATCAACGCAAAACTGGTTCAATACACATTTATTTTAGTTGAAAATAATCGTTTAAACATACTGGTATAAATGAAGTATATTGTTTGCTTTTTGTATTGATTTATGCAGTAAAATATTCATGGATTCAATCCCATGTCAATTACTCTGATTTTTTTTCAGAGTGCTGATATTGTCTGTCAGATTTTTCAGGAGCATTAAACAGACAATATACTCCAACATAATTCAAAATAGCATTTATGAAATTATCTTCACAGGAAAATGCAATGAAATTTTAAATGTTAATTTTTTTAAGGTACATATATATTAAAACAGACATGACCACAATCAATACATCGCATAACCCAAAATTTAGGGCTAATTTGCCGAGTCTAGGAATCGAACCTGGGTCCGCAGCGTATCGTTCTGTTGCTCAGTTATTTTAAATGTGTTTATGTCTGTCTTAAAATATATGTAATTTTAATAATTAATTAATTAAATTCAAACGTTAATTTATGTGATGTTTGTAAATGATTGAAAGAACGCGTTGATATGAGGTGAGATATTTCTTTAGGCGCCTGAAAACAGTCTCACATGTCCAAACTCATCTGCTGTCTCAAAACAAAAATTCCAAAAATAAGAATAATAAATACATTTATTCATATCGTTTTAGTATTTTATTTGTAGTACTTTCGGTACTGATTATGATTTGTAATAATATTTATTATCTTTCTTCATTCAGAAAATTACATCGAATAGTTTGAAATCTTTTGGATACGATTTTTATTTATACTGATAGTAAAATTCATTACGGTAAAATTTTTATTAGACAATAAACCGAATTCTTTATTTTCTCAAATCTAGCAGTGAATAGTAATAATAATAACTTTTTTGTTACCATACCAATTCAAAGCATTACTTTATATAATAAAAATATATTTATTACTAAATACATCGTCATATGTGACATTCAAAAAAAAAAAAATCAAAGAAAATTTTTATTTTAGCCGGAACGTCATCAGTAAACACGCTGAAAGTGTCTTCCTCTTCTCCTTTTACGATATTTAAAGACCAGTAATTCTCCATTTCCTCCTTCTTCTTCTTATGCATTTTCGAACATCTGGAGTCGAATGATGTCAACCGTAAAAAAGCAGAAAAAAAGCGATTTTTGATGAGAGTAAGCTCTGGATTTTAATCAATTACGCAGTTAATAATTAATATTTTGAAATTTTGAATATCAGATACATCAGGAGAGACATTGGGCTATTGTCAAACAAATTTTGAGCCTCGTCCGTGCCGCAGATTTCGCTAGTCATTGCAGACAAACGCACAAACAGACACACACAGGCAGAGCGTTTTTTTCTTTTATTAGTTTAGGTATAAAAAAGGCAAAATAATTGGAGTATCCGCGCAAAAGTGATCTTTTGCGTCATAAGAGATATAGAATGTCGCCATCTCAATAACAAATCGAAGTGAGTCGAAATTTGATTCACTATGCCGGTCCATCTATCGAACCGACTTTACAAAATGATTTGAAAGTTTAGATTGTAATCACCTAGCAATCTACGATCAAATTTAAAACGTAAACGTCATCCAGATGGTCAGACAGCAAACATAACACCAGTATATAAGCCTTTGGATATAAATCAGCTTTCGCCGACTTTTATGAAACAGAGCCTAGGAGAGTTCAGCATACGTGAAATACACTAGAGTTGGCCGAGGAGTCGAGGAGTCGACTCTAAATCTCGACTCCTTACAAGTGAATCGAACTATCAACTCCTATCTGGCTAACGGAGTCGACTCAAAAGAGTCGAACTTTCATTTCAACTCAGTTTGTGATTCGGAGTCGAAGAGTCGAAAAGTCAACTCGCTCACTCAAAGAATGGTTGGAACAGTTTAACAGAGTGTCGGACTTGGAGAGTCGAGAGTTGAAGATAGGGTGGTCGACTCTTCGATTCTTCGACTCCTTGAAAATCACTCTTTCGACTCGGTATCAGATTTCGACTCTTCGAATCCGCGCTGGGCTTTTTAGTAAAAAACAAATGTCTTGGTTTGACTTTATATTGCGGTTGGGGATTTTGGGAAAAGCGGGAGGCAGTGTAGATGTGCATTTCACGTGTAATTAGGAAGATACGGAATGAATGAAAGGAGTGGGAGGGGCAGAGAAAAAAGGGCGTTCTGCTGGTTATTTCTGGAAAGATTAATTGAATTTATGGAAAAAGGGGCGTTCAGCAGGATATTTCTGGGAAGATTAATTGAATTTATGATAAACTTGTGCCGATTTCCGTATTGAGGAAAGATCGAACGATCAAACAAAGCAGATATTATGTTTGTATTTTTTGCTAAAAGAAGGTAGAACTGGTTAGGGAAATATTTTCAACTGCCTTTATCTGATGCAATATAGAAAAATAAAGTTGAAGAGAGAGAAATAAAATTTTACTTTAATAGCAAATTGTTTAAAAAACAGTGTTAAATTAAGACACATTTTTTTTCGAGAGGAGATTTCTGTGGGTGTAGGTGGATGTTATAAAGAATTTTGGGTGGGGGTAAAGACTGCACTCTTTTATCATTTAAAACACAAAATGCCTGATATTTCAAAGGAGGGGATCTCATTGTTCCGCGGGAATGCCTGGCCCCCGGGCCACTTTCCGAATTCACCACTGCTAAAAAGTTTTAGGAGTTTATTTTATGATTGATGTATTTTAGATAAAGTGTTGTCCTTCATTTGATTACGAGTATATTCTTTTAATATGTAATTTTTTTTATATAAATTATAAATGTTTGCAGATAATGTAAAAATGGATATAATTTTCATATAATTTTTTTAAGTTTAGATGGTCGATTTTTTTTTTAAATATTCCTTTTTTCAAACCAGATTCGGATAATATTTCCTGTTATTTTTATTTTATTTATTTGATTTATTTATTTATTTTTTTTTTTTTTTGGGGGGGGGGGGTTAGCGCAAGTAAGTTCTGAGTGTCAATCGGGAGGAGAGGGGATCACAATGTCATAGCTGCCAAATTTTACGCTTATTTTTTACAGTTATTTTTTATGAAGGGAATTTGCTTGTTTTCCTAAATTTCCGATGATTTTAAAATACATTTTTTTATTATTATTATTTTTAAAATAGTGCTAAGATAAAAACATAAAAGCTGGCAGTTATTCAGTATATTATCATGATTTTATAAATAGAATTTCAAAACGAAGTCAATTATAAAAACTGTAAATATCAAGAAAAAAAATTAGTCTCCCAGCCGCTTTTTTATGATCGCATAAGGGGTAAATTATGTCCCAGACACTGATCATTTTGATAGATTTGTAAAATGACATTTATTAAAATTACAGAAAACTTGCAATTATTCATAAATTATTTAGAGGAGCTCACAGGTCCAACCAGGCCCGGTAAAAGCGAAAGCTACCCCAGGCTAATGTAAAATAAAAAGTTCTATCCGGTCCCGACCCGTACAAATAAATAAATTAATAAACTTACCCGGCCCGGTTCAATTTCTACAAAAAAATCCGATTTTTCTTACCATACAATAATTTTCTTAAGAATATTTTATGCACATTCATGAGCAATATTTTAGTTTAGTATGTATTCGCAAGACAGAAAATACACAATAGCAACAGCAATGTTATCGTTTACTTAGATTTTTAGACTCTTCAACATTCGTTAAAAAAAAAAAAAAAATGTTATTTGGAATAAAAGAAAAAACAGAGGGTTAAAAATGTCGTAGCTTTTAAATCTGTATAATATAAAGTAGATTTTTGAAAATATTTCTCTGAATTTATTAAATCTGTTCTTAAATTCAAAAAAGCTACTTTCTTACACATTTCTGAATTCATTTTTAGTTAAAAAAAAAAAAAAAAAAAAAAAAAAAAAAAAAAAAAACCTTGTAAAATTGAAAAGTTTTCTTATTCAGAATTTATGTAATTGATTGGCGCTTTCCAATTTTTGGCAAAATACATTAGAAAATTACTCTTAAAATTGAAGTTTATATTGCAATGGAAAAGGAAAAAACCTGTCGTTTCATGACAAGAATACATTTTTTCTTCATATGTAATGTATTTATTAAAAAATGGAAATGCTGTTTGATTTTTCATCTCCTCTATAGCTGCTTGTCAATTTTTAAAGTTCTAAATAAAAATGTATCAGAAATTATGTCAATGCTGAGTTTTTTTTTCTAGAATTGAATCTTAAATTTTCTAATATCTCTTCACCTCTTCAAACACACTACAACAGCTCCATTTTTTCATTTTCGTATTTAGTTTGATTAGCAGTTCATTTATTAAACAAATGGAAAACGGTATTTGATTGGAAATCCCCTCAATAGTTAGGCTATCAATTTTATAATTGTACATTTAAAACATGCTGACATTGAGCCCTGCAATATAAAGCTTATGTGAAACGAAAAATGCAATTTTCTACAAAACAATGAGACTCAGGATAATCGCTATTATGTTCCAGCAAACTACTGTTGTCCAATTTTTTTCATAATTTTAGTTTTAATAAATTCAGAAATAGACTAGACCGCGGATGGGGGAGATATATTTTTTGCAGCATATTTTCTACAGAATCTAAACGTAAAGTAATTAATTTCTTTTTAATTTGATGATACAATATCTTTCCAACATAACCAACACGACATATATGTAAACGCACACATATTGAAAAAAATTAAAAAATCAATTAACTTAATTTGTACTAATATTTTTCTTTTTTTTGGGGGGGGGGAGGGATATTTGTGAATAACTAATAATTTATAAATATAAGAACATAATGAACTTAAAGTATCCGTTTTAAATTTTTAAGTAAATAACCCCCCCCCCCCCCCTCAAAAAAAAAAAGAAAGGGAAAAAAGGAAAGAAAACAGTCTAATAATTTTAAACGCTGTGATTGCCGGATTCTGGCTCGAAGCTCCGGCCTATTTTTAGCGGCACTCGGGTCGGGGCCTTACTTTATTTTACAAGCTTCGGATTGGCCCTTGTCATTGCATTCTCCCAAGCCGAGCTCGAGACTTACTTTTTACTAAAAGACTGGTTCGGGTCTAATTTTTTTTCCTCGTAGCGATCGGAAGGGAACTCGTCTATAGCGAATTTTAATTTATTGTTATTCCGTCTTGGAGGATTTTACTTTGTAGCATTTTTCAGATTTTTAAGCCTCTAATCCGTAGAATAACACATAATATGTGGATTAACAATATTAATATCAACTGAAACATTTACATACAAGTTAACATTAATTAAAAAAATGAATATCATAGCATAGGATTCTTCTTTAAAAATAAAGATTATAAACATAAAAAAATATCTAAAATATTAATTTTTGATTAGAACTTCTCAAACGGAAAAATCCATATTTTCTAAAAATTTAACTATGCCGGATCAGGCTAAGAAGAAGATTTTAACTTTTTTCTTGTCGGGTTAATAACTGTTCTGTACGAAGCAAGTTGGCCGAACATTTATGTTTTTTACCAACTAGGTCATTATTTTTTATACGTTCTGGGCCGGTACAGGACTGAAAATTTCGGATCTTACCACAAAAATATATCTTTTATCTAAAAACTAAAACAAAATAATTCGAGCATACATTTAAAAATTCTCTTTTGTGCGATATACGTGATAGAAGACATAAAATTGCGTCATTTTTACAACCAACCAACCGATCGTAAGTGAATCGGGAGTCGACTCACTATCTCGACTCATTGACTAAGTGAATCGAGTCAGAGTCGACTCCTCAAGATGAATCGAAATGCCCAACCCTACTCTATAATGTCCAAATAACGTCACATTTAAAAACAAATTACATGTAATCACGAGCAAAAGTAAACTTTTGTAACAGATTTTTTTCATAAGAATGTAATAAACAATGGATAAAGCTGTGCACAATTTTATTTCAATTTTACTGCTTAATTTTTTTTTAATTTCTAATTTATCATATAATAGAGGTTTTAGGCCATATAAAAGCCAATTAATGAAACATTAAGAATTTCTTAGTGATTTTTGAATCTTTGAGGTGTTCCCAATAGCGGACACCTCCGAATAGCGGACAATTTCTACGTTCCCGAGGTGTCCGTTATTTAGAGGTTTTACTGTATTAGGTTTTCTAAATAGGGAAACTATTACAGCTACACGTAAATAAGTCATTAATATACAGCAAAACCATTAAATTATATGAAGCAATTTTTTTTTTAATAAACAATTTTTTTATACAAATCTAAGTTTATGCTCATCAGCAACTTTTTTCAACAGAAGATTTGGTTGCTCCATCTCGGTGGCGTAGCTAGGATGGGTGACACCCGGGGCGGATGTAAATTGTGTTACCCCCAGCCCCCATGGTGTCATTCCCCCCCCCCCCTGCCGATCCGTTATATTTTTCTTTCACGATTGTACGCTATTATAACAAATGACCACACCATTCCTCATTTACCTTTTGCTCTGCTTTAAGGAAGAAAAAAAAAACAGAGGAACGATTTTTTACTTAACCCATAATCCGCATAAATCAATGTGCTGTCTGTATCTAGAAGATTCTCTCTTTCTTTTAAAGTTTACTTTTGATACCCACTCGTTGGATAGGTTAGTTTTTGTTCCGTGGTGCATATATGTTATTTAAACACACCAGTCTGCATAAAATTTCGACTTCTTTAAGAAAATTAACTATTTCGTCGTTACGCTAGAAATTAATTTTATTTCAGAATTATTTTCCAAAATTGTATTAGATTATTATATATCTATTTGGAAATAAATATTGGGTGATACCCGGGGTGGACCGCTCCCTCCGCCCCCAACTAGCTACATCACTGCGTCCATCTAGTATGTGATTTATGTTTAGAATAATACGTAACGAGGAAAATTTTCTGTCCCATTCCATCCCATTCTCCCTTACTTACTAATATTGTAATAAATTTTAGTACTATTTATTACTAATACAGTGAAACCTCCAAATAAGGGACACTCCGAATAAGGGACACCTCTATTTAAGGGACAAAAGTTGCGGTCCCAAAAATGTCCCTTATTTGGAGGTTTCACTGTATTAGAACTAGCACTAACTAATATATCCCGTACTACTAATAACAATAATTAAAACTTGAAAACATAGTATATTAACACACAAAAAAAATCATAAAGCCCGATTTAAATAAAAATAATCCGATTTAAATAAAAATATACATATATATTTTTAAAACCATGACTGTTTTACACATTAGTTGCCATTTAAAAGCATGGTTATTCATGTACCGGGTGTCCAGTAAATGACTGACCCATTTTGAATGTAAATAAAAAAAAACTATTTGAGATAAAAATGCGCGGCTTGCTGTATTGTTATTAGAATATAAATAAATTTTAAAATATGAACTTTGTTAATGTAATATAATAATATTTAAAATAATATCTCAGTCTCAAGATTGAGGAGGGGAAATGAGGGGGGTGGTTCAATCACAAATATTATTTTAAATCACTTTCCAACCAACGTACCCTATTTCTGAAGCTGATTCGAGAGTCAATTCAACATATAGATTCAGATTCGACAACATATAGGTTCAGATCCAGCCGAAAATCTCATATTTATGAAAATTAGAGTCATGTAGTGGAGTCTGTATTCAAACAGCCTGTTATCGCCAGCGCAATATTTTTTTCCGAAATTTGAACTGTATTAACAATGTACATGTTTAAAAATTTATTAATTTTCTAATAACAATACCGCAAACCGCGCATTATTATCTCCGACCGTTTATTTATATTTAAGTTCAAAATGGGTCAGTTATTTACTGGACACCCGGTATATGCCATTCATAGTACTGGTTTTAAAAAGAGTGAGAAATGGTGTTTATATTAAGACTTTCTTTGGTTTTAAATATTTCTAAAATATTAAGTCTCAGTTAAATCTCATTAAAACTAGTGTTTGACTAAATAGTCGATCCGGTATTTTGTGATTCGGCATGTTATACGAATATAAGTGTCATTAAATTAATAAAAAATCTTAAAAATTTGACACTTATAATTCAAATACTTCGCTGAATAAATGCGAATTACGGCCAATTTTGACCCCCTCCCCTCCTCTCTAGAAAAAAAAAAAAAAAAAAAACAGCCAGTTAAACTCAAATTACCGGAGTAATATTTTTTTTTAATTTGTCTTTTTTGCATAAATAGAGAGTTTATTGAATCGGATTATCGGTTTATTGAATCGGTCTTTTTGTTAAAGTTTTTTTTTTAATTGAGATGGTAAAAATAATGAAGTGACTGATTTTGCGAAGAGGCCTATTATTAAATGTTTTTTTTTTTTTTTTTTTTTTTTTTTTTAAATAGGCCCCAAATGTTGCTTTGAATGAGGCTGATTGCGTTACTTTACCCTCAAAATTTATATTTTAAATTTTAATTGACAATAGTTTTGTTTGGTTAAAAAGGGTTACTTTAATTGTGTAAAAGTATTTTCGACACAAATATTTGGATTTCTGAATTAATGATAGATACCAATTAATGGTGCTTCAATTTTGCTAGTTCCAAGTAATTGGCACCTATTCCACTTACAAAGAATTCACAAGGAATTTGAGATTAAACCACTTATTTTGGAAGTACTTTTAAAGTTATAGACTAATTTTGTTTAACATTTGTTTTTATTTGAAAATATGAAATATTATCAGTAATTGGAATCCATTAAAGCTTTATATGGCAATTACTGGGGACAGCATGACAATCACTGGGTATTAATATAAGTATATTGTATTGTTTTAAAGTGTTCACATTTCAGACTAATATGCTGATTTCTTAGTCTCAAAAACCTGGAATATGGCTATAGCAAATTCATTTAAAGCGATTAAACCTAATTCAAAGTGTAAAGTTTTTTTTGTAACATAAACTTGTGCCAATTACTGGATCACAAGGTGTCATGCATTGGTGTTCTAGGTGCCAATTACTGGTGATTTCAGCAAGTTTTTATAAATATATTTTTAGAAAAATATTTTTTCAAATTTGTTTGCTTTTAGTGGGCAAAATAGATGCACAGATATGCATTCTTTGATTTAAAAATATTTCCAAGTAAATATATTGTTTCTTTGTAATAAAAATTGAAGTAAGTTTAAAGAAAAATTCTTAATGTGCCAATTACTGGAGGTGTTACCCTATAAAGACTTTTTTTGGTTTGGTATATTTAAGTAGTTAAGAAATAATATGTTTATTTTCAATAACAGGAAATTTGGAATGGAGGAGGAATATGGCTACCTAATTTCATTTTTGAAGCATGGTGGAAGAGTAGACTTGGAACTACCTACACTGTAAAAAAAATCTGTAACCTTAGTAATCTAAATTAACCGAAATCTCTTATGCTTACTAAAATTTTATGTGTACACAGTACAAGAAAATGATGTCAATCTACAAAACTTGTAAGCAATACTAAAACCATCTGTAACTTTACAAAAGAATTTACTAAAATTTTGGTAACTTTACTAAAATTTTATCTATAATGCTTGTTATCGTCACTTAAAAAGTTCTTGGAATACGATTTCCCCAAAAAATTCTTAGTTACCTTAAAATTTGTTTGACTCAAAGTGCAAATCTGTATCTGTTACATGAATTTTTATTGTTGCCGTTACATAAAAAGTTTTTGGAATACAATTCTACTAGAAAAATTTTTGTAATTCTCCCAATTTTTTTTTACAGTGTACTACCCAGTGGCAAAAAAGATCTCGATGGTCTGCGACAGACTAAAGAGGCAGAAAATAATCCATAGGTAAAATGTTTTGCAATTGCAGCGTTAACTAAACCCTTACTTGCAACGATTTTACGCGTTTTATTCACTTCTATTAATAACTAACTCAAGTTTTTGCATTAAGTAATAAAGTGTTAAATATAATACAGAGCAAAATAGATGTTTGATGAAAAAATATTCTGTAAGGAAGAAAAGAAAATCTGTAACACCTGTCTCCATTCTTTAATTAACATTCTGCTAAAGGGCTTGCAATATGAATAGTGATTGCAACAAATAGTGGATATGACTGAATATCAGCATTTTTTTATTGCACAAATACTAATCATAGTTTCTTTTTTTTAATTTTTCAAAAAGAAATAAAATCAAACACAAACTAAAGTTGATATTTACTTTATTGTTTAATTAACGGCTTGATACATTTCTTATAATATTTCAAACACATATAGCTAATAATAAAATAATGACCTTCAGATATTACTAATAGCATAATTTTATTTCTCGGTACATTTAATTCACACATAATTTAGCTAAAATAGCGTCTCAGTATTATCATTATTAAACGCATACTTTTATTTATTTCTAGTTAGAATTTTTTATAAAAAGCTTTTTAACCCCTCTTCCCTTCTCCAAGTAAACCAAGTTTTTTAATTGATTTTTTTTTTCATACCCTGCTCTTCATTATAATTACCAATTCACTGTTGTCAGATGCCACACATGGCTAATTTTTTGCTGCGACCTGTAACTTTCGGTGTTTAAAAGGGTGCGGGACACAAAAATATTCAAATTTTACTAAACAGTTCTATTGCATTAAAAAAATTCTGCTCAATGACGTTTAATATCTTGTTTCGATTTTAACTGGAACAAGAAATATTATTTTTTTCGCTTTTGTTTCTTTTAAAATCTAGCTGTCAAAGCAATCATTTTCATAGAAATGACTTTCTGTGAAAATGCTTTTTTCTTCATGAGTTTTTTCACCATTTCTTGTATTTAAATTGCTATAACTCAAGAACTGTTAAAAAAAACTTGTTTAAATTTGGAACAAGTCTTTTCAATTGTTGTTTTTTAATTTTGATTCAGCAACTTAATTTTGATAATAATATTGATAATATTATATATATATTTTTTAATTTTGATAATATAATTTAATTTTGATAATATAATTTAAAAAAAATCACTTTTTTTCAATTTTTTACTTTAAATATTTTTTAATTTTATTCTAATTAATGGGTTTTTTTAATTCCTAAGTCGGAATTAAAGCTTATATATTTCTGTTTATATAAATGAAAACTTGTTTAAATTTGGAACATGTCTTTTTCAATTGTTTTATTTTAATTTTGATTTAGCAAATTAAAATATGTATATATATTTAATTTTGAAAATATGATTTTAAAAAGTAATTTTTGTTCAATTTTTTGCTTTAAATATTCTTAGATTTTATTCAAATTATTTGTTTTTAAAATTCTTAAATCAGAATTAAAGCTTATATATTTCTGTTTACATAAATGAAAAGAATTTCTATAAATAGTATTTCGAGTTATGAAGATTTTAAATTACCCCACTTTTTAATTACTTTTAAATTTAAAAATTAAAAAACATTATGAGAAATTCTGTCACGTGTTTTGTTTCCAAATGACATGATAAACCATCAGAAAAAAAATTCAAAATTTTAACTCAATTAATAACAATTACTTGAAAATGTTTGCGTTGTTGAGAGAATGTATTAAATTAAGGATTTCAGCACCGACATTTCCATTTTTGTTTAAACACTTAGCCTACACTCGGCTCGGTAAGAAATGTTCAATCTAAATATTAATCCTATAATAGTGTTATTTACAGACCTCTTGGACCCTTTTAACATTTTTAAATGTTTTTTTTTTTTTTTTTTTTTTTTTTTTTTTTTTTTTTTTTTTTTCACACAGGGTGCAGTATTTATTTTTTACTGTGCATTTCTACCTTTTCAATTGCAAACTTGATATGCAGATGCTTCTACTTTGAAAGCAGTTCTGAAAATAAAACTATTCTCCCATAAAGAAATTGTTACAAAATTTGAAAAAGTACATACACACAACAATAGATATCAATTTAAAGTATCGCATTAAAAACAAGTTGGAAATTGCACGTGAAGCGTAGCAAAAGAGGTGCGTTCATACGATAACGTTATTACACCTCAGTAACATATATCTTATTCATAAAATGTGAAATAGTTTATTATAATTGAAACAAGCCCCAAACAATGTTTCCCTGTATAGCATTATGTAGTGGAATACTTTTGTATGGCCCTTTATATCAATAACAAATATTCTTTGCACCACAGATTATGCAAAATGTATATTATAATATGTATTTTATAGATGCATGTCAATTTTATTACGTTCGAATGAGTGTAACACCATTAAAATGCATTTGAAACAGTTTCTCCATTAACCGTAATGTAACGGAACACTTTTGATTGTCCCTGTAGTTGAACTATGCATCCGATTTTGATAAAATTTGAAATGAATCGACAAAATTTTGTAGTAATTATGTATTTAAAATTTCAAACGATTAAAATGCGTTTGACACTTTTTTCCCCATTGACCGCAATGGAACGAAATACTTTTGATTGTTCCTTTAATTGATCAATCCATCCAATTTTCATAAAATTTGAAATGATTCGACAAAATTATGTAACAATTATGTATTTTAAATTTCAGACGATTCGGTTAGGTTGTTTTTGCGTTGTTATATGCGGAAAGACAGACGGAGAGACGGACGGACTAAGCGACAACAATAGCTGCTATATATTTACATAACTACGAACGCATCTAAGAAAGGGTCCTGAACGTTTTCTAAAAGAGATAGCCACCAGTAAAGTTAAGGGCCCAAAATTTCAAATAAACATAAAAAGCAGAAAAATTGGTCAATTGATTTGCGGTTTTCAAAAAAAATATTCTTTATGTCGGTAGTTCGTGAAAATAAATTATAAAGATAAATTTCAAAAAATGCCGATAGAGAAGCGCTTTAGACTTTGGAGCAACGAATAACTATTTTTTACCGTTATATTATCTTATTAAATGCTTTGAAATGCTTTGACTTAAATTTTCATCTCAAATTCTGAATGGTTTGGAGTGATTAAATAGCACAAAATTGAACTGTGTTCGAGGAGGTGGGAGAGGGTTAAATTTCAACTCTTGAATGCATTTAGTTTGCGCTTCTTAACCCCTCCCAACGATTCAGAATTTGAGCTCAAAATTTAAAATTAAATCTAAGCTTCCAAAAACATTTAATGAGCTTTTGCAAGCATTTAATTAGATACAAAAAATAAATGTTAAAATTAGTTGGTGATTACTCTGAAGTTTAAGGAGCCCCCTAACGTAATTTTTTGAAATTTATCTTTAAAATTTATTTTCATGAAGATACTGGCTTAAAGAATAGTTTTATTTTAAACCGCAAACGAATCGACCAATTTTTCCGTTTTCTATAATTATTTGAAAGTTGACCCCCCCCCCTCAATCCCCTTTGAACACAGTTTACTTTGCGCTACTTAACAACTCCGCACGACCCTTGGTTTATTTAATATTGTTTGTCTTGGTGTGTACTAACACCCTTCTTCTTCTTCTTCTTCTTTTTTTTTTTTTTTTTTTTTTTTTTTTGGTGAAAAAAAATTAGAATCACCTTGTATAAAAATATTAAAATACAAGTGCGAATTTTGTAAGAAATTTTCCCGTTATTTTAACATTAATATTGAAAATTTGGCCATGGGACTTGTGTAGGTTCTTAAGAGTCGTGGGAAGTCCCACACTAGTCATGGATAGAAACGAAAACACTTATGTAAATTCTATGGGAGCGTTATTTTATAATATTTAACTTGGATATTAATATTTTTAAATGACTTTTGTGTAGGATAACTGAAGGCGATCTATCCGGGGTAATTTTTAATTTTTCGATTTTAGTTTTAGATTTTTTTTTTAAAGTTTTCCTTCATTTACAGAACTGGTTCTGAAATAGAAACTACCTGTTATTTTTGTGTAGGATAACTGAGGACTATCTACCCGGGGTAATTTTTAGATTTTAGTTTAAGATTTTTTAAAAGTTTTCTTTCACTTACAGAACTGTTTCTGAAATTGAAACTACCCAAATCTGAATAAAAAATCTCTAACTAAAATGGGAAAAAGAAAACTAGCCCACAGTTGCAGATCATCCTTATCTATTCTATGTAAAGATATATATATATATATATTAAAATCAAAGCGAGAAAATTGTAAATAACGCTCCCATAGGATTAATATTAGCATTCTTGTTCCTTCTTGTGAATATTGAAAAAACCTCTTAAAATGATTTTGTGAAACCATTTCTACAAATTACTTTTGTATTTTCTTTGATGATTTATTTTAATGCTTATTTCCATGCTGAAAGAACCTTTTTATTTAAGGTACTTGATGTTGATGAACCCTGTTTGTGGTACAAACTACAACAAATCAATTGGCGGAAAATCATAATGCTATAAAGTCGGCAAAGCTATAGGAATTTGTATACTAGAGTAAATGACACACTGTGTAAAAAAAAAATGTTTACATAAATATTATAACTATGTATTATGATATAGTGTATTAATGTAATTTAATCATTGTAATAAATATCTTTTTTATATTTTAGTAGTTTGTTTTAAATATGTCTGAATCATAATGATATTAATTTATTTTGCAAATGTTCTAAAATATTTATATTTTGAATTTTTATGTGATTCTCAAACCATCTCCTTATAAATGCAAAGCTTTGATACAATTTTAAACTTATTTTTAAGTATGTATGGATAAATTTAATCTTGATTATTTAGAAATTTGGAATGAAAATACATTTTTCATTTTATTAATTATTTTTCGCGTTATAAGCAATTTTGTCCACAACAACTGTTTTTTTACTTTTCTTGATCTGTGTGGAGAATTAAAGATTGTTATTAAGATTATAAGCTATAAACTATATATCAATTCTTGTAAGAATAATATAATACCACATTTCCATAAAATAAAATAAATAAATAAATAAATAAATAATACAAAAGTGGTGATTTGCTAGACAGTGATATTCTTAAAAATTTAACTGAATGTAAGAAAATTTAGATTTGTATGTTAAGAAATTAAAGAAAAAAAAAACAATTTCCAAGTAATTAACAAAGATATTAAAATATGTATATTTATGTACATAAATTTGACCACTTTTATTAATTTTACTTTATTTTTTGAAATTGCATGTGTTTGTATTCTCTTCACGTCCTTCTGATCCTTTAGCTTTTATAATTATGACTTTCAAACAACAAAATAAGTGTGAAATAATTTTTCAGCAATTAGTATTCTTGAATTATTTGTTAATATTTAATAAAATTTAGTAAATTTTTACTATTTAATAAAAATAATATAAGATCTATTAATTATTTAAAATTTTAATAGTTTATAGAAATGAAAGGAAGAAATTTAATATTAGCATTTTATTTTATCAGGGATCATCTCACATTATCATAGCGGTCATATGTAAATACTTTTTTTTTTTTTTTTAATTCTCTAAGTGCATACTACTTTTATAGCATCTTTATACCTCTATTTTAAAATAATAATTTTCGCTATATATTTAAACCTGAAATGTGACAGTAATAACTGTTTTAAAATAGAGGTATAAAAAATAAATGTCTAAAAAGATGTAGTAGTTGACAGCTATGTAAGTGTAATTGCGCAATTCATTGTTTTTAGTTATATATTACCATATTTTTTTCAACAACTATACATAATGACAAAAAAAAAACTTATTTAACAAATACAGAAAATTTAATATTTATTAAAAAAAATGTATTTTTTTGTTTTTGTAGCAGTATACATATCTTTGCACAATTTGATGGCCAACAAATGGTCTTATTAAAATTTTTATCAAAATATTTAAATGTATCCTCACATATCTAATATTTTCCGCCAAAATAAATTTTTATAATAAGTAAGACTTCATGCTTACCATTTGTATTCGGTGATTCTAATTTCAGAATAACACATAAGAATATCCCATGTTTGACAGGATAATATAAAACAAAAAATGACCGTAAAGAGAAACTTATTTGTTTTAAAATATAGAATGGGTATGACAAGAGTTTAAAATGACTATGTTTTAGAAATAATGCTTGGTAAGTGTTGTTCATTATAAGCGATGCAAATACCTAGACAATATCTGAAATATATCATCACCTAACATATTATGTCTTGTGGAAGCTGCTACCTCTGCTTGAGACAATCTTGAGACAAGACCTACACTCATTGTCACCTCAAGAGAATAATTCAGGTGGAGTAGCAATTCTCCCACAAGACGGTGCGTTCGTGATGATAGATTCCAGACATCGTCTTGAATTGTGCATTGCTCGCAATGGAAGACACTTTCCAGAAGTCGTTTCTGAAAAATAGTCATTTTAAACTCTCGTCATATCTATTCTATATTTTTAACAAATAAGTTTCTCATTAGAGTCATTTTTGTTTTTTTTAACCTGTCAAATGTGGGAGGGTTTTTTTTTTGGATCATCCTGTATTTTTACGGTATATATACCGTATACTTCATTTACGGTACACATACTGATTACAAATGTTTTTACGGTACATATACTGCACATTTAATTTACGGTATATATGTTGTATAAATATTTTTTACGGTACATATGTCGTACATTTAATTTACGGTATCTGTGCTGTAAAAATATTTTTTACGGTTCATATACCATATATTTAATTTACGGTATATATGCTGTAACGATATTTTTTCAAGGTACATGTACTTTAAATACTTTACGGTATATATACCGTGTAGTTAAATTACGGTACATATACTTTAAATATTTTACGGTACATATACCACAAAATATTTAAATTTATGTTCAGTTAAATTACGGTACATGTACTTTAAGTTTTTTACGGTATATATACCGTGCAGTTAAATTACGGTAAAAGGAAGTGTCACAAAGTTGACGGTATAACCACCGTGATTTGTGACCACATTTTTTTTACAGTGTAGCTAAATTTATTTAAGATTAAAACACCCTTAAAACTAGTGAAATCACACTTCCAGAGATTATCACCATAGTTGGCCATGTATCTAATTCTTTGCGTGGTCCTGTGTATCATTTTATCAATATTCTAGAAACATATCTTTGTATACTAAATGTTGTTCAGCTTAAAAATGTATAACTTATTTAAAAAACACCTTTAAGCTTTCATATGATTATTGAATTTGTTTCAGTTCATTGATATCGTTTTTCATCTTCTTCTAACAGCAAATACTTGTAACAGTGTAAAAGATTAATTTTCTCTTAACCCTTTCAAAGGCAGAAGATTTCCTATGCTAAAATGAAATGCTCAATTGAAATACACAAATGGCACTGGAATCTATCGACAAATAAATTTACTTGAAAACTAGTTAGATGTGCCAATCCCAAAACTTTCTTCTATCTCATACGTACATTTCAATATTTTGAAAAAATAGTTACTCATTTTAATGCTTTAATAATTTTAATTCAATACCATACGAACTTTGGTTTTCATCTTAAATTTGTGCTTCAATCAATTAATCGGAGTAAAAACAAATTTCTGTGTCTGCACGAGCCGACAAACAATAGAATGATAGGCAGATTTTTTTTTAAATTCAGGTAAGACCTACTTGCCTTACCAAAAAATAATTATATACAAAAATTTTAGTTCAGTTCTAGGTCTAACTTCATACACTTTTAGGTGGTGCAATATTGCAGCGTTATGGTGCAATATTGCAATATTGCCGGTGGTGCAATATTGCAGCGCCCACTTCCGGCGGATTTTTTTAAAATTAAGGGAGGACCAATTAGCCATAGCCATACACTTACACAAAAAATATGGTTCAATTCGATGCATAACTTCATATACTTTTGGTCGGTACAATATTGAAAATGGCACAAAAATCGCGATTGCAGCGCCTCCTTTAGGCAGAATATTTCAAAACTGAATTAGGATCTACTTGCCATAATCAAAAACATTCAAAGAAATTTGGTTCAATTCTATGCATGTCTTCATACACGTTTTGTTGGTAGAATGGCGAAATACACACAGACACACACACACAGTCCGGAATATGGTGGGAAACGAGGACGCGGTAACCAAACCGACCAACTGCGGACCTATTGAAATAATGTGTTTTCTTTATTTTTTTTCAGCTTTTTAGTATTCTAGATGAACGTATATTATATAACCGGTTCAAAAATTTTAAATATGGGCTTTTTTCAAATATGCTTTTTTGCAAGGCAACCGAGGACATTCACACACACGGTGAATAAACCGTCCAACAGAGGACTTTCCACTTGTGAATTGTTCAAATGGGAACGTAAACGAAAAAAGCAAGACATTGCTTCATTTTCATTCTTCTAAGAGAGTATTTGAAATGTAACTTTAGTTTTGAACTTGAATAAATATAAACCAAAATTTTCGCAGTATATTTCAAATTTTACTTATATATATTTTTGAAATATGCATCAAATCGATAATTATATTCGTTTCTTTTATTTATTTATTTGTTAAAAGGCGAAAAGACGAATTTCTGATTTATACGTATATTACAACTAATATGTAAATTCAGGAATACAAATGTGTTGCATTTATATAATTATTAAATTAGTAATAAGAATGTATAAGTATATGAATATGTGGAAGAATTTCTTGAATCTCTTTTTCAGTATTATAAAATTTTTCTTCTTTAATATACCCAGTAAATTTTAATTAAAAATATTACGATTGTGATAAGTATACATTTTTTTCTTAGTAATGTAAATGTCCTACATCTTGACTGAAATAGATGAAAATTTAATAAGTTCAGAGAATTAACTATATTGTCTATACACCTATGTACCGCTTACTCAGTATACACACAGTGAAAACGAGGACCATGCGTATACACATACGTACCGTGGACACGGTATACACACAGTGAAAGCGAGGACCATGCGTATACACATACGAACCGTGGACACGGTATACACACAGTGAAAGCGAGGACCATGCATATACACATGCAACCCGTGGACACGGTATACACACAGTGGAAATGAGGACCATGCGTATACACATACGGACCGTGGACTTGGTATACACACAGTGAAAGCGAGGACCATGCGTATACACATACGAACCGTGGACTCGGTATACAGACAGTGAAAGCGAGTACATGTGTATGAGTATACACACCTACGAACCGTGGACTCTGTATGAATACAGTATGAACGGGGACCATGTAAACGTGCGTACTAATCGAGGCTTATGCATGCAAAACTGGCGTAGAGTGTGCGTAGTGATATTTAATTTTATCTACCAAGATTTTTTTATTTTTTTTAATATTAATTTTCGTCATACGTCTCTCAGAAATTAGTGCAAAAATCTGTGACACATATAATTATTAGGAAAAAGTGGGAATGAAAATAAACCATCGCTAGCATCCTGAAGTATCATTATTAATATATGGTGAACTTAGAAGATACCTTTTAACACTCCTTTTTAAATTGATTTTTTTTTTTTTATCTTATAAAGAACGTAACAGTAACGTATATTTAATTCACTTTATTTGGAATAATGAAAATGTTAACCAAGGCAACATTATTTCATATATATGTTTTACTATTTAAAAATTAACAAATTTATTATTTCTCACCCTTTGATGAAACCAAACCTCATTAACGTGAACTTGAAGAGGACATAATAAAATTTTGTTTATGTATTAGCAGTATTTCATGTTATCAGTCAAAGTTATAATAAGGTAACTGTTTATAACTTTTATTAATTTGATTGGGAAAGAGTATCCACTTCGGATTAAAAGTATTTCATGTTAAGCGTGTTCGCGTTAATGAGGTTTGACCATATAATAATACATTCGTGATGGGAGAACACATCACCTGGATAATATTTCAGGCCCGTCAATGAAACTCGTAGACCTTTTCGATGCGTGAATTAACTATACTTTTAATTACTGAAAGTTTACTATACTTTTCACTAAATGATTGAATGTATCGAGTATTTTTACTCTCACTTTTAGTTAAAAACTTATGACTGCACAATGCATATAATGAACATATTTCAACGAGCACAATTCATTTACAATCTGCACAATGCATATACATATATATTGATCGTTACAATTTATATACAGTAAAACCTCTCAAGTTGAACATCCCCTTAAGTTGAACACCTTCCTAAATTAGGCACTTCACTTTTTCTGAGAACAGATCCATAGGTTTAACGTTATGTCCACCCTCTATATACTCATACTCATTGAGAGTTTTATTTTATTTTATTATTTTCCTTTTTCTGACTCTCAAATTCATACATTAAATTTTAAAAATGTTTTGTTCCTTTTCCAAATACAAATATTATTTCCATAAAAATTAATAAAATTTATAACTCAATTCTAAAATTGCGAAATTGTCCGTTATTAAAAATATTATGTTGAACACTTTTTATAGATTTTTTTATAGTAAACGAGATGTAATCATGAAAATGTTATAATAGCTTATTTCAAAATGGGGGATTTTATATCTTTAACTATCACTAAAAGAATTTCAAAATGTTCTCTTTCGAAGAGTACCAGATAGTTTTATTGCATATTTACATTACACGTTACTATTCGCCCAGTGTGGGAATTCGTAGAAGAAGTCTGACTAAAAGCTTATATAATTATTATTTAACTAAAATCTATTCTAATTCTATGTTTTTGTTTTTTTTAATGTTTTATTATTTAAGGTACGGGGGGGGGGGGATTTTTTGGATTATTTTTATTTTATTTTACAAATCATCACAGGAAAAAATTTTCCTTTTAAACCTCTTTAAACAAATAATATTTTTAATAATTAGTAAAGAATATTTAAAAAATTACGAATATAATTTAACTGTATTTCCTTATTTGGGGGAAGGGGGAAGGAGCGGAGCAGACCCTGAGATCATGTTACTCAATTGGTGGTCAAGTGAAACATCAGTTTCTGTCTGCAAAGATTGTGTCTCCTCCTAGACAATACTAGCCACCACAGTGTCCCCAAATGTCCTTAGGCAGACCGGTAATATGAAAGTGAGAAAGTTTTGTTCGTCCTACAAGTAGGTACACAATGAAATGATATTTCAGCGGGAGGGAATCACAGAACAGTTTGGGAGGTTAAAGACCTGAGGGCGAAAGGGAGCGAAGGTTTGAAGCTGGGCTATGAAGTGGTATTTGAATCTAAATTATATCTCTATGAAGTAATTGATTTTTTTTTATACGTATAAAATGATAAAATGCAATCTCATCCTGAAGCAAACATTACCTTTTCAAGATATAAAATATTTAAATTTACATATAATTATTTTAATTAAGCATTTTAATTTTACTTTTTCCATAAAAGTCTTGAAACTCCATGGTGACCAATTAGAACAATCCACAGTTATATCATATTTTGATCAAATTTGGGGGATACGTGTTATTTTGGAGGAAATTTTATATGATATACGTGTTCTTATCAACACGAGAACAGTCTTTTTTATTTTTATTTTATTTTATTTTATTTTTTTTACGAATTTAATGAAAAATAATATTTCTTATAATTTCCTTTACATGAAACTATTTTTATTTAATATAATAATTTTTTTTAAAAATTGATTTTTTATTTGTCTGAATTTTAAAAAAAAGTCATATTAAGGCAAAATCAACTATTTTATTAACGATTTGTCGAAAAACTATCGTTTTTATGCATAATATTTGGTACAAAACAAAGTATTGTAACAAGTATAATTCGAAAATTTATTGCTGCAAAAATTTTCTTCACAAACATGATTTTAACAAAAATGGCGGAAATGGTTAAACCTTAAATGTTAACTATCAGAATAGATGATTATATAAGTTTTCTATTTTTGTATTTATCAATAATGTTTTACTCATGAATATTTTATCGAGTAACAGTAGAGAAATTAATCACTTATTTTAGAAAGGAAACATTGCTTTTAACACTTTCCAACGAAGTTGAAAAGTGTTTATAACTTCAGTTTGTCTGTCCGTATGTCCGTCAGTCTGTCTGTCTGTCCGCGCGATAACTCACGTAAAAATGCTCGTATCATCATGAAATTCTGATACGTTGTATGAATCACGGAAAAAAGCGTCCCCGGAAAAAAGCGCACGGAAAAAAGCGTCCCGGAAAAAAGCGTCCCCGGAAAAAAGCGTCCCCGGAAAAAAGCGCACCGGAAAAAAACATCCCTTTTTACAAATCACATATTTAAATAAGTCTGATAATAGTACACATGGTTAATCTTAGAATATAAACACTAGAATGAGACGGTTTTATGAAATTTAAGTCTTTGCTCTATCGGGACTCAGATGGGCAGGGGGGTGGGGGGGGGCTTTAAAAGTTATCTCAAAACCTGTCATTGCTGTAATGAAACAAAATTGTAAGATACGAAGAACTGGATAATAAACTTTAGGTACTTAAATGATTTTTATTTTATTCAGTCTCCCTTGTTCTCCTGTGGAGTGGGGCGGGGGGAGGGGAGAGGGTATCTACAAACTTTGAAATATATCTCTTATATTTATTTTTTTAATATTATTTATAATTTGATTATTTTTATTATAAAATTACATATTAATATCTTATTATATTTTATATTACATTTATATATTTATATTTATATAATATATAACATAATATATAATAATAAATATATTAATATAATATAATAATAATACAGAATAAAAAATTTATAATAAATAAGTAATAAATTAATAATACATAAATATAAATTAAATATAAAATTAAAAATAAATGTAATTAAATATTAAAAATTATACTTATTAACGAAAGTTTATTTAAAAATGATAATATTTTATTAACTCATAGTAAATCAATAAAAATAAATGTATTAATAAATAAAATTAAATATTAAAAATTTAGTTTCATCAACAAGAATTAATTTTAAAAATGATAATATTTTATTAACTTATAGGACATAATAAAAATAAGTGTATAAATATATAAAATTAAATATTAAAAAATCTACACATTAACAAGAATTTATTTAAAAAATGATATTTTATCACCCGCCATTACTGATACTATCGTCATATACCTCCAGCAATCTCGCTACGTACGCGTATTAAAGGTTGGGAACCGCTGTCCTACGAGAATGATATAAATGAGACATTTGTTGCCACTTTAGTTTTTATCATTTATTTATCCACAAATTCAATATTTATCAATTCCTTGTCACCTTTTTCTGATCACTTTTTGCGCTCTTGTTTTTCCAGTCACTTTTTTTCCTAAATTCTAAAAAACATTCCGAAAAATGTTATCGTCTAAAGCAGTGATAGATTTGGAGTTTGTAGGCTCACCCCCCCCCCCCCGCCTAACAAGGGTGGCTGAATGAAAAAAATATATATATGAGTTGATATTACTATGAGTTAATAAAATATTATCACTTTTACATAAATTTTTGTTAATGAGTATAATATTTAATATTTAATAATATTTATTTGTATATTTTTTTATTTTTTTTTTAATTTTATATTTAATTTATAATTATGTATTATTTATTTATTATAAATTATTTATTATTAATTATTATTATTATTATTATTATTATTATTATTATTATTATTAATCTATTAATTATATTATTAATTATTTACAATTAATATATTATATTAATATATTAATAATTAATATGTATTATATAAGTATAAATATATAATATAAAATGTAATAAA
This sequence comes from Maratus speculifer, assembly GCA_964019185.1. Lineage (NCBI taxonomy): Eukaryota > Metazoa > Arthropoda > Arachnida > Araneae > Salticidae > Maratus > Maratus speculifer. The sequence continues at coordinate 46,349 of CAXHSM010000447.1, forward strand.
ATATTAATATGTAATTTGATAATAATAATAAAAATAATAATCATATAATACATAAATTAATTATGTATAATTTAAATTATAAATAATATAAAAAATAATGTAAGAGTTTGAGTAAATTCAGAGTTTGTAGACAATCGCCCTCCCCCCTCCCCCAACCACCACCACATAAGAACAAGGGAGACTGAATTTAAAAAAATCGTTTAAGTATCTAGTGTTTATTACCTTATTTTTCGTATCCTAAAATTTTTTTTTTTCATTGAAGCAATAACAGGTTTTGAGAACTTTTAAAGCCCCCCTCCCCCCACCTTCGCCCATCTCAGTCCCGAGAGAGCAAGGATGCTCAAATTTCATAAAACCGTCTCACTCTAGTGTTTATATTCTAAGATTAACCATGTGTACTTAACCATCAGACTTATTTAAATATGTAATTTGTAAAAAGGGACGCTTTTTTCCGGTGCGCTTTTTTCCAGGGACGTTTTTTTCCGGGGATGCATTTTTCCGGGGCGCTTTTTTCCGTGCGCTTTTTTCCGGTGCGCTTTTTTCCGCCTACCACGTTGTATATGTGGACTCCAGCATGTTCCCTATTGAAAATGGTGTATGTGGTACTTATAGTTTTTTTACAGGACATCGCAAAAGAATTCTTTAACATTATGGTCTATGGACGGAAAAAATTAAAAATAAATTCAGACGATTATTAACACTTTCCAACGAAGATGAAAAGTGTTAAAACTCGCGTAAAGATACTCGTATCATCTTGAAATTTGAATATGTTGTATATATGGACTCCAGAAAGTTCCCTATTGAAAATGGTATATGTAGCACTTATAGTTTTTTTACAGGTCATCGCAAAAGAATTATTTAACATAACGGTCTATGGGTGAAAGAAATTTAAAATAAATTTAGACGATTTTTCTGTGGACATCAAAAAGAATTATCGCATACTTGCAGTGATCATGTGACAAGTATTACGTATGTGACGTCATATCTCTTCTCGAATCAATCCAGCAATTATGCATTTATCTGTGTTAATTAAATGTTTTGTGAATGTAATTTTTTCTCATTATTCCAATGAGCCTGTGTCATGCATTGTTTTTAAACCTGTTTTATAACAGTTTCAATATTTTAAAAACTAATGAAATGATATATGTTGTTTATAGACTCAAGAAAAAAATCCTCTATGAAAAATGAACGTTTCTGACTATTTTTACAGGGTCGTACATATTATTTTGTGCGACACTTTAAAACAGTATAAATGTCAAAATAAGCAATGTCAAAATAAGCAAATGTCAAAATTTTTTGTTAAGTATTATTTTTTAATATTTGGATAGCGATATTAAATAACTATTATTTAACGATATATTGCCGTACATAGTTGTATTGTGACTATCGTAACATCTCGATATATCACACCATCACTATATTTGTGTAACGCTAACGATAAATAGCGATATAACTCAGATCTAAATTTTAGAATGGATAACATTTATAGCGAAATACAGGGACTCACAAATATAAGGGCCATATGGGAAACTACTTTTCTGAGTCGTTGGAAAGTGTTTTATAATCCATGCGTCATAGCAAGATTTATTTTTCTTATTTAATTATTGTTTTTATAAATATATATTCTATTAGGAAAGGAGCATTGTGAGGTAAAGGGCTCTAATTATTGTTATGGACGTTAGAAAAGCACATTTATTTAAAGTAAGGGATTTTATAATTGATTTAATAATTAAAGAAAGTTTAATTTAACAAATAAATTACTAAAATTAAAATTATAAATAGTAATAAGTACTTAAGTCACGGAAGTTTATACAAACATTACCCATTATTGTAATATGAAACATTTTTTTAAAAAATTTTTTTTTAATTTCTTCCCTTTAAATAGTAATTGCAAATAACTAAAGAAATTTTAGAAAGAAAACTTCCCAAGTTGGACACTTTTCTGAGAACGGATTATTGGGATATTTAACATTATGTCTAACCTCTATAAGTTGGATACTTCTCTAACTTGGATATCTTTTTTTTTGGAACCGTAGATGTCCAATACAGAAAAATTTCACTATATTAACAATCTTGTTTGCTTCTTAACATAAAAATAAAAAGTTTTATTTGTAATGAGAAAAGAAAGAAAGAATGAAAAACGATACCCTGAAGTATATAAAATAATTTTCAAAAATTAAGACTTATATGTACCATTATATTTAAATACTTTTATGCATCTCTGTATATCGCTATTAACATTATAAATGATGATAATTCTCTAATTAAATTAATGATCTAAATTTCTTTCAAAACAATGATACAAAGAACTTGCTAAGGCACACATAAAGAGTCACGTTTTCAAATTATTTTGAGCAACTGTGTATGTAGTATACACGAATGTTTGCGTACATCGTTTGCAACACCCATATTAAATAGCTTATTAAAAGCAGACAAAAGTTTCACGTACGAGTAAAAAATTATATAGTTAAATTAAAATGTCTTTCTGTGCATCATCGACTATAAACGACAATGTATCTCTGGTTTTTTTCACACCCTGTAAAATAAAAAGACTTAATGTCGCAAACATCATTCTTTTAAGCTTTTTACGATGTATATAAAAGATATGTATCTAATTGTTGTGTTTTAAATACTATAACATTGTTAAAATTCCTTTTGAATTTATTGCGCCTATAGACCGCAATGTTTAAGAATTCTTTTGCAAGATTCTGTAAAAAAAAAAAAAAAAAGGCTATGAATGCCACAGACACCATCTTTTGGCAAGGAATGTTATGGTCCCCATCAGCATCATATCTAAATGTGGTTATAATACTATTCCTTTAAGGTGAGATAAAACGCTGACGGCCATAAATACAGACTACAGGCGTATCCGGTAGGGGGAAACCCTGTGTGCCCGGGCAACTCTACCCCCTCTGCACTAATATAAATGTCCACCAGAAAAGATGCTGTAGAATACTAAAGAAAGTATGCAAAAAATATTGCTATTAATAACTTAGTGAATTAAAACCAACAAACTAAGAAAAGTGTATAATTTGGGTAAAAAGAAAGTGAAAGATAACACCTCCAAAAAATTATTTTCAAGAATTAATTTCACAGATCATGGTGTTTCCTTTGTAGAGTCAAAAAGCCGGTTTTGTAAAGAATTGCTTTCGTCCAAGGAAAAGACTTTTACTTTCTTGTTTATATGTACAATTGATGAAAAGAAAGCAGTTTGAATGTCTAACCTGGGGGAGGAGGGGGTAGAGGAAAATTCTCTGTTGATGCACTAGTGATAACGCGTTTAGCCATCATCACATCCAATCTTCAATTGACCTCCTACTGGTCAAGAAACCATTAGCCTGATACCCACCAAGTAGCATGTGAAAAAAATCACATCTACTTCTACCCTTTTCAGATGAAAGACAGTACCGGCCGCACACTTACAAAGAGTTTTTATTTATTTGTTGGTTTGTTTAATCTTTTATTTGGAAAAAAAAGGGGGAGTGCATACAATCCGGTTTTAGAAAGTAGAAAATGCTATTAAGTGCTCTTGAATCATTACAAAATTCGAGAACAGAAAATATAAGTTTATCGGCATTAAGTAAAATGAGAAGATCAGGAATAAAAGAAAGCATTTGAAAAAAAAACACGAAAAATTATATATATATATATATTTTTTTTTAATAAAATTTAGCAGTATGGAATGTTTAAGATTAAGGAATCCAGCAAACAGCCATCCCTTACCCTTTGTAAATTTTATTTGGTTCAAAGAATAGAATAATCATTTCATCTATGTATATAAAACAGCTTGTTTGTGGAGATGTTCGCCAAAAAACTTCCAAACCTTTTGGCCTAGCGTGACGAAAGTTGGTACACTGATTTATCATACGAAATGCTAGCTATTGCCGAAATTTTTTTTCTTTTATTCCCATTAGTTTTGTAGTTACTCGATATTTTCCAGATTTTTACGATTTTTTCGCCAAGTTTAGCGATAGTAGCTTTATTTGTCTTACTTTCATTGTTGAAACCACAATGGATGACTACGTTTATATTTCAGCCATTATCTTTTTAATTATTTTAAATTTTGAAATTTAAAAGCAAGAATCATAATTGAGAAACATTTTTCTAATTTTTTAGTACCTTAAACTTTCTACGAAATTTTTACTAATTTTTCTAATTTCTACGAAAAATAGTTAATTAAAATCACAGCAAAACCAATATTTTAAATTAACAAAAAGTTTTAAAACTAAGTTATTTTAACAAAAATAGGGTTACAATTTCGCAATTTCAATAGATTTTTTTAATACTTTTTTTACTATCTGTAATCAAACAATAAATCGCTAAGTATAATAACTCAAATTTTTTCAAGAAATATTGCCATTTTTTATTTCTGAAAACTTAATTAAAATTAAAATTCTTTGATGGATTCGTCTAGCAATTATTTTTTTGCCAATTATTTTTAGATTTCAAATTTACTATTAAAAGGAAAACATTTTATATTATATATAAGATTTTAGTATAAATGTGAGTGAAATTCGAATTTCCAAATTATTTCTGCTTTAGTTACATACTTTAAGTACAACATTAATTGAAATTTTCCAATGATATTTCTACATAGATACTGAAAGTAAAAGCCACGTCCAAAGGTTAAAATGGCCGGACGTCCTATTGCACAGCATATTTAGTCAAAAATATGAAAGAATAAATTATCAGGAAGTAGTACAAGACCTTTTTGTTGGTACTTTTCATCAAGAACGTTAGGTAAAATAAGTGTCTATGAATATCAGAATTCCTTGCAAGCATCCTAATGTGACTCTGTGAAGCTAAAAACTTTTTTTTTTTTTTTTTTTTTTTTTTTTTTTTTTTAATATTAGGCGAGCCGACCATTTATATCCTAACATTAGGTGCCTATGAATCCCAAAATTTCGCCTACATTAGTGTCACATAATCTGATTTTTATATTCTTACCGGATATTTATTCTTACATGACCTTAATAAGCATGGAAGAATAAAATATACAAGGAAAGAACAAAAGCAGAGATGGGCAGTATACATGAAAAAAGTACATTATATACAATATACAAATACTCGCCCATTTTTGCCCAAAATATACAATATACAGACATTTTAGGAATTTCGAAAGATATATATTACACAATATACTCTTTTTCCAAAATGTATATTCGATATACTTTTAGAATACTTTTAAAAAATTAATAATAATGGTAGTACATTCAATTGCATAAAGGTGTGTGTCCTGTTTCCCCTTATTCTACTATTTATAAACATATAGTATCCGAGACATTTTATAGCTTATATCTTTTGATTTTTAATGTAATTCTTTAGAACGCAAAAATTAAAATTATTGCTTATGGGTAACAAAGTATATTGTATATTAAGTTTTGTAAAATATACAATATACAAATACTTTTCAAATTGTTGTAAAATATACAATATACAAATGTATATTGAATGTACTATATTATATACAAGTAACTGATATATTGCCCACCTCTAAATCGGGAAGCCATGGGGTAATGGCGAGCGCAGCAAGCAGGCGTAGCCTACAACTTGGAATAGCGAAGCGATTACGCGGAGGTTTGGCAAGCGTAGCGAGCAGGGGGGCGGAGCCTTCCTATAGTTTAAAAGAACTGTAACTGCTTATTCCAATTATTCATGTTTGGGGCGCCGCACCCCACTTTGACCCCCCCCCCAAAGGGGAACTTTTAAAATTTTTATCCACAGCACTCGTGTTGCATATTTTTAGAAAGGTTTGAAACTGCCTTTTCCTATTATGGATGTCCTGTGTGTCCCCCTCCGCTCTGCACACCAGGGGGCACATTTTTAATTTCTTTACAACACCAGTCGTGTGACACATCATTTGAAAGGTCTGCAACTGCTTATTCATATTATGGATGTCTTGCGTGTCACCACCCCTCTCCCCCCCCAGGGGGATCACATTTTTAATTTCTTTACAACACCAGTCGTGTGACACATCATTCGAAAGGTCTGCAACTGCTTATTCATATTATGGATGTCTTGTGTGTCACCCCCCACTCTGCGTCCCAGGAGGGGCATATTTTTAATTTCTTTACAACACCAGCCGTGTGACACATCATTTGAAAAGTCTGCAACTGCTTATTCATATTATGGATGGCTTGTGTGTCACCCCCCTCTGCCCCCTAGGGGGATCACATTTTTAATTTCTTTACAACACCAGTCGTGTGACACATCATTCGAAAGGTCTGCAACTGCTTATTCATATTATGGATGTCTTGTGTGTCACCCTCCGCTCTGCCCCCAGGGGGGGCACATTTTTAATTTCTTTACTACACCAGTCGTGTGACACATCATTTGAAAAGTCTGCAACTGCTTATTCATATTATGGATGGCTTGTGTGTCACCCCCCCTCTGCCCCCTAGGGGGATCACATTTTTAATTTCTTTACAACACCAGTCGTGTGACACATCATTCGAAAGGTCTGCAACTGCTTATTCATATTATGGATGTCTTGTGTGTCACCCCCCACTCTGCCTCCCAGGAGGGGCATATTTTTAATTTCTTTACAACACCAGCCGTGTGACACATCATTTGAGAGGTCTGCAACTGCTTATTCATATTATGGATGTCTAGTGTGTCACCCCCCAATCTGCCCCCCAGGGGGGCACATTTTTAATTTCTTTACAACATTAGTCGTGTGACACATCATTTGAAAGGTCTGCAACTGCTTAAGCTTATTCATATTATGGATGTCTTGTGTGTAATCTTCCCAATCCGACCCCAGGGGGGGACATTTTTAATTTCTTTACAACATTAGTCGTGTGACACATCACTTGAAATGCCTGCAACTTCTTATTAATATTATGGATGTCTTGTGTGTCATCCCCCACTCTGCCTTCCCAGGGGGGGCACATTTTTAATTTCTTTACAACACCAGTCGTGTGACACATCATTTGAAAGGTCTGCAATTGCTTATTCATACCATGGGGTATTGCCGAGCGCAGCAAGCAGGGGTAGCTTACAACTTGGAATCGCGAAGCGATTACGCCGGGGGGTTCGCGCGCGTGGCGAGCAGGAGAACTGAGCCCCCCTAGTTATATAAAAAATAATAATATTTTTAAATCGCTATTCTTTTACAATTAAACATTAAACTCATTCTTTAAAAAAAAATCGTAGATTTCTAGGCTTTTTAAAAAATAACTAATTTAAAATATAGTTAAACATATGAAAAAGAACATGCCTATCACGGATTCTTGATTTAAACTGAAAAAGATGTCATCCATGCAAAATGAGTGCAGCAATATGTGAGAAATACGTAATACATTTACAAATGTTAAGAAAAAAACTTGTGTTTACGATTTTTTTTAATACTGTGCAATTCCATTTTAAAAGATTTTACTATGTACCTTTTTTAGATTTTCATGTCTCCATTACAGAGAATATGTATTAATATTATATGATATTCGAAACATAGACATGCAATAAACAGAGCTTCATTAAAAACATAGTTATTGCAGCCTGTGGCACTTCTATGTAAATGAAGATTATATATATATACATACATACATATATATATATATATATATATATATATATATATATATATATATATATATATATATATATATATATATATATATATATATATATATATATATATATATATATGAATATATATAAAGACTAAGATTTTTTTTTTGGGGGGGGGGTCAAAACTCTTCCTCCTTAAGAATCAATGTTTTGTGAAAATTCATTCGGGCCGGGCGCGGGCCGAAATTTTAGCATTTTTTTTACCTGGGCCGGGTTTGAGCGGAAATTTTAGAAATTATATTGGTCAGGCCGGGCCGAATATTTTTCTAGCTATCAAGCCGTGACCGGGCATGCAAATTTACATGCTCTAATGGACATGCGCATACATATTGGCGGAAAATTCAAGATTTAAAATTTAAGTTTTACCACTTTGGCAACACCAACGAATCTAACAATATTTTTACAATATTGATACACATATTGCTGCTGGAGCTTACAATAAGTTCACCAGCCACACAAAAAAAACTTTAACTTTTATAAAGCACATGAAAATAAGAATGTATTTATTTTCTAATAAATTAGTTTGTAAATTTTGGTTCAGTGAATCGTTTCATAATTTTAGAAACAGAATATCTCAGAGTCAGAAAAGGTTAACACTAGAACGCCGGGAAATTTTGCGCAACATTTATAAAATACATTTAAAACCAGAAAAATAATTTGAAAATATTTACTTTATTTGTATAGTTCATTTCATTGCAACTGACATATGACATATTTTTTGAAGATTTTTCTAGTTCGAATAGACAGTTAGTCCAGTGATCGGTGTCGAAATGACTCCTTCCCGGCTTTCTAGTGTTAAACGACGGTGGTCAAAGTGAATCTACTAGGGCTAACGACTCCGCGTTTGTATATACACTATCTACCAAAAAGTACTTGTACACTTTCAGTTTTTGACATTTTGTCAAATATTTAAAAATATACTGGTCGGATTCTTCTGGAACTTCAGAAATATAAAGATTATGTTTCACTTTATATTTATTTACATTCATTTGTTAAGCGGGTAATTAGGAGGCCGGCAAAAAAACAAAGAATAATAGAAATATTTGGGATCGCCCTGTACATGAAACGACTTATCGCTTTAGAATGCAAATATATGAATACAGTAGAATATGTACACTAATTTTTGTGAGAATAGCATGTATATTTATGGCGATAGAGCGATTTTTTTTAAAAATTCAAAAAATTCTGGTATGTTTTTCGTTTATATCATGCTGGGTTTTTGACCAAATTTAACGCAAATTTCAGAAAAATTGGCAAAATGCAGTAGAAAAAATGTAGCGCAATTGGAATATAAATATATTAAATATTTTATGAAATATGAGTAGTTGTATAAAATAATTTGTATCTGCGCATGCGCGAATTAGAAAAACATTTTTTTTACATCATTTAATAGTCAATTCTATGGAGTGACTTATAAAAAAAATCCAATCAAATATCGTGAAAATTCAAAAAGATATCATTATTTTAGTGAGATGTTTTTATTCTGCTCTCTAAAAACGGCTGAATCATAAGGGATTCTCCACAAACTGACATTTTTTAATAACTGACTAAAAAAACTAGTATTGAATTAATATAATATCTAATACAATATTGCTGCTAATAAGTACTTGACAATTGTGATAGAAAAGAAAAAGAGCTTTATTCACATTCAGGGCCAAAACTAAGAGAGGGTTGGGGGAAAAGGGCATGTGCCCCGGGCGCTAGGATGAAAGTGTCCCAAATGTACATTTTTTTTGGCGATTTTTTCCATGTCTATGTTTAGCATGATATTGTCAAAATCGTCCCATTCAAAGCATTTCTCCTATACCAAAGCATAGAAGAATCTAATGATGATGGCATAAAGATCCCGCATAAAGCAGATTTTTTTTTTCGTTTTGATTCGGTTTCACGATTTTAAGGTATCATTTTTTTTAAACAAAGCAGACTACTTTAATCAATATTACATATTTTAAGTTTTAAAATAAGTCGGCTATTAATAAATTAGAAAATTTTTCTTTGCAAAAACTTTTGCAGATGCTTTGCAAAGAAGAAAAGGGAGGGGGGGGGGGAGTTCACCAAAATTCATTGAAGTATAAATATATTAAATATTTTCTAAAATGTTCTATGTCATGCAATTTTTTCAACCAAATATAAAGCCACATTCAGAAAAATTCGCAAAATGTAGTAGAAAGAATAAGGTGCTGTTGAAATATAAATATATTAAAAGTTTTCTAAAATATGAGTATTTGTATGAAATATTTTTTAATCAGCGTATGCGTGAACGATAAAATTTATCATTTTACATAATTTAATATTCAACTCTATGGAGCTACCCATAAAAAAATCCGATCGAATTTCGTGGAAATTCAGAAAGTTATTGTGGATAGGAGTGAACTGATTTTCAATTAGTCTCTGAAGGCAGTTGAATGACGTCAGATTTTACGCAAATTGCCAAATCTCCATTTACGTTTTTTACTGGTGATTTACTTTTTTTCTTAGATAATTACCAGAACGAACCTATTTCAGGATAAAAATAATTATAAAAAATCGAAGCATTTGTGTCAAATCTACCCATTGATACATAATTGATAATGGCTCTTATGCAAATGTCGATATCTGCGATCCTGAAATACGTCAAGTTCTCCACTGTTAAATGTGGTGTCGAAAACAACACTGACATCAATCGCATGCATGATGCCAAGAAGAACAGAGCTGTCTGATTTTGAGAAAGGTGTGATCATCGGGTACCACCGAAATGGCCGATCTTTAATCGACATATCTAGCGAGCTTAATTACCCCAAAACGACTGTGGCTTATGTGATTAGAAAATGGAAGCTGAATGGTGATTGTCAGAATGTGGCCAGAGTAGGCAGACCGACGAAACTGGGAGATAGAGACCGACGGGTTCTGTCTAGAGAAATTCGGAAGAACCGCAACCAACCAATGTTACACATACGCCAAGAATTTCAACAAGCTTCAGGATGTGTTGTTTCCATGAATACCCTCCGTAAGGAAGCTCATCTGCTTAATTTTTATGGCCGTGCTGCCGCCCATAAGCCTTTAATCACCAAGTCCAACCGCGCAGCTCGGTTAAGTTGGTGCAAAACACGCCAGCAATGGACTGTACAGCAATGGAAACAGGTTCTCTGGAGTGATGAATCAAGGTTCACCCTCTACCGTTCTGATGGTAGGGTCTGGGTCTGGCGTCTGCCTGGAGAACGCCTCCTACCAGAATGTATTGTGCCCACAGTTAAATTTGGCGGAGGGGGAATTATGTTCTGGGGTTGTTTTTCCTGGTTCGGACTAGGACCCTTGGTCCCAATTCATGGTAAGCTCAATGCCGATGCCTACTGTAATATTTTGGACAACAGTGTACTTCCTACGTTGTGTCAATACTATGGATTGGACCCATGTTATTTCCAGGATGACAACGCAAGCTGCCATGTAGCGAGGTCCAGCATGGATTGGTATGCTGATAATGGAGTGCATCGACTCGAGTGGCCTGCCCAGAGCCCAGACCTGAACCCAATAGAGAACCTCTGGGGCGAGTTGGATCGTCGAATTAAGGCGGGTGACACACGCCCAAAATCAGTAAAAGAGCTTACCTGCCTTGTGCAAACAGAGTGGAATAAAATACCATTAAATGTAATACAAGGACTAGTTGAGAGCATGCCCAGGAGAGTCGCAGCTGTAATTGCCTCTCGAGGAGGATCTACAAATTATTAAATGTGAACAGTCCAAAACCAGTCTTTTTTTCCCGAGGCAAACGTGGATTTTGAAGGTACTCCTTTCCCCCTCCTTCGCAAAGCATATTTACAAAGAAAATTTCTCCAATTTATTAATAGCCGACTTATTTTAAAACTTAAAATATGTAATATAAAATAACGTATTCTGCTTTATTAAAATACTCCAATTTGATACTTTAAACCGAATAAAAAAAATTCTACTTTCAACAGGATCTTTAAGGCCCTTGTCCCTGCCCGCGAAGACACTGCTGAGCTAATGCTATTCCTGTGGGGAGGCATTTTTCTAATAACTCTTTCGCATTTTGAAATTTTCAATTTTTTTTTTTTTTTTTTTTGCATTGGATAGCGGAAGTCCCTCTCAAAATCGCTCCTTGACTACTTTTTCGATTTGAGTCATAGATATTTTTTATAAAGTTAGTTTCACTTTCAGAACCCCTTTTGAAAGTGAAAGAAACATTATAAAAATATCTACGCCAAAATTGAAAAAGTAATCACGGAGCGATCTTGAAAAGGACTTCCGCTATCCAATGCAAAACATATTATTTAAAAATGTCCAAATGCAAAAGAGTTAGAAAAATGCATCCCCATAGGAATAGCATTAGCTCGTGAGCATCTTCGCGGGTAGGGGCAGGCACCTTAAGCCATCATCATTAGATTTTTTTATGCTTTAGCATAGCCCAGATATAATAATTGTCTGAGCGAAGCGAAGTCTTTATACTCAGAGATACGTAACGATATTAAAATTCAAAAAAATTCTTTCGTCAAGCAAATCTCGAAAAGTACTTGTCGGATTTTGATTCTGTTTGTACCAATAGGTACCTATGAAGGTAATCTGGTGAATGCACCTACTTTTAAAAATTAATTCCAAATAGTTTAAAAGTTATATTAAAAAAACTGATAAAAAAGCACAATTTATGTGCATACGTCACAGAAATTTGGTGAGTGTGATTTTCACCGGCTGGACATTTTCGTAGATAACCGAATCAGTACATGGAGTAAAAAGTAATCATTTTCGCAATCAGAAATATTGAATGCAATAAAACATTTTAAAATTTAATCATGCAGGAAAATAAAACTGTTATTTTTTATATTAAAAAAAGTCATAAAAACTTTGATTTTGAGATTTTGTGATAATCTCTTAACAGCACTTTTTGATCGCTAAAAGAATGTTTTACATATTTCGCGTGTGAAAATTAGAAATAATTACGTTTTTAAATAAAAAGTTTCTTTTATGACATCATTTTCCCTTTATTGCATGTTTTCTTTTAACTTATATTTTGTTTGTGTATGGCAGTCAATTCTGGTCACTAATTTTTCGGCACGGATACCGCAAGCGCATCAGATTTGGCGCAATTTTTTTCAAAGCCCATTTGGCGAAAACTCCCTTTTCAAATAACGCTTACATACACATTTTAAAATTATTTTCTATTTTCAAAAAGAACTTACAGTAAATAAAATAATAATAATAATTAATAACTATAAAAAGAAATATTTTATATAATTTAAAAAAAGGAAATGAAAGTAAATAAACATTTTATGAGTAAATAAACAATAAATAAATAAAGCCGGGTTACCATCTCAGGTAAAATAATGCCATTTTGACGCCAATTATGTATCCTGGTGCATATGTGACATTTTTTCCCATTTTTCATCCGTTTCCTGTTGGCATATAACTTTGAAATATGGAGTATGTATGCATACCTGGGAGCAATACTGGAATTAGACATTCATTTTTTTTTAATTCGATCCAAAAAGGGGCAACGGAGCTATTTTTTAAAGTTTTATACAATTTATACTGCATAAAGGAGCCACTTACCTATTTCTATATACCAGAAGAAGTAAGTGGTGTGTAAAAACAATTATAGTATACATAAATAAAATACTTGAGATAATATACTAGAGATCTAAGCACCGGGTTTGGCGAGATTTTTTTATGCCAATTAGGCGAAAACATCGTTTTGATTACCAGATGCATATAGCATGCTATAACAACACGTTATTTATTTATTTCAAAATGAAAAAAAAAGGGAATAAATGAAACATTTCCTGTTATTAAAAAAGATATAACAATCAATAAATGATAATATTTTTAGAACAAACAATTTATTATAACATTTATTTGATAACCAGCATGTTAAGCAACTAAACGCCATTTTGGCACCAATTAGGTACCTCGGTGTATATAGGGCATATATGTGCCATATTTATTTGTAAAACTGAGCATGAAAGTTTAACAGGTGTGTTTTCATATTCGCTTATATCTTTTTGCAACATAGCGCACCTTTCGAAGCCAAAACTGCACAAAAGAAAAAATAATCAATATTTGCAGCCTTTTTTTTTTTTTTTTTTTTTTTTTTTTTTTAATGTAATGCACATTTTGTAATCAGTAGGCTCGATAATCAGACCTCGTTTTTTTGCTTTAAAAGATGATATTTCATACGACGTCTTTTTTGGATTCGTCGTTTTTCCATATTTGATAGTATGTGTCTACTCGTTCTGTACCCTTTTTTGTAACTTTCTTCTTTATTAACAGCGACATCTGGATTTCCTATTTAAATAAAAATTCTTCTAAATACAAAGAATTTTGTTAAAATAAATAAATAATAGGAAATGCGAACATCTATTGCTCAAAACACAAAATTTTTCCTATTGAGTCAATAAATAATATCAATTGAGTTAATATGATTAAATCAGTTAAAAACATAATTTTTATGATAACAAAAAGGTGACTTATGTAATAACAGAGTCATATATTATGTACGTTATGGATTAAGTATGAATATTTCAATGAAAAGTGATATTTCAAAAGTATTATGAAATCAGTTAAAAACCATTTATTTTAAACTAAATGAATAAAAGATTTATATTTTTAATGAAATAAATGGGATTTGAAAAATTATTGGAAATTTATCACCATAGATGTATCAATATTACAATCAGTATCTTGTATGCAAAATGGAACAATTAGCAATACTTTTTGTACCCGAAAAATGGTCGTTGCTTTTTTTAAGGTTAAAAAGTAGATTACGAAATATTCCTATATAGAGATGCCAAACCCTCGCTTATTGCATAGCAGAATTTTCTTATAGGAAAACTTATTTTTTAAATCCGCAGAATGTTCCAATTTAATAAAACATTTTCTGTATTAAAATACCGGTATCCAAAATGCCGGAGACTTGGCAGCTCTGCCTATAACATTTTAATTAATCACGGTACTTTTTTTAATCGGATTCAAATTTAGTGAGGACAACGTTTTTTGGCCAAAAGATACTTTTTTCCACATGTGTAACTACGATACAATTCCTTGATGCTGAAATTAATTTGTTTTGACTTATGCTATTATTGCTTCCTCTTATTTATTTATTTGAATTTTAAATAAGATGACTCAAAATCGTCTTTTTTAAATATACGGAAAAAATGCATTTCGAGAGAGGGTGAAAAGAACAATATTTGGCGATTTATTACCTGCGTTTGGCTAAGTGTCTTACTACCTTGTATTTAATACTCTTCACAATACTTCGCTGTTATATGGACTTACAATAAACTTTACTTGTTAGGCGCTTTTATAAAAAGTTTGACGTAATTCGGGCTTAAGAAAGTGAGTTTTTTACTGAATAATACAAATGAATGAAAAATGAATACTAAGAAATACTAATAAAAAAAAATGAAGCATTATATTGATCTATGTATATTTAAAAATGCATCTGCTAGCACTAATTAGATAATTTATGTGTATATAATAGGAGATAAATAGCTTTTGATTCTGTATTTTCTATGCTATAAAGCATTGACGTTTGTGTGTTTTTCGTTATCATTGGGAGTACCTAGCCGATTTAAAAAATAATGTGGGCAAAAAATGTTGGTAACCATCTTTGCTGCAAAATATACTATATTTTGCGTAGGAACAATAATCACCTTCAATGCACGAGCAAAAAAAGTTATAAAATTGAGAATTCTTTTATGTTGATATGACTAAAAATTTAAAATCTTTTTTTTTTTTTTTTTTTTTTTTTTTGTGGCAACTTTTAAGATATAATATTCTTGTTATGAACGATTTCTAAAACATTCGACAATTTAATTTCACAAATTAAACATTTTTTTTTTTTTTTTCTAGAAAAAGTTTTAAACCCAATTTATTGAGAATAATACAATTTCTAGGATACTGTTGGGGTCAGAAACTATAACTTTGGCATCATAGTAACTTATAAGGTATAAGTGCTCGTTTAGGACAAATTTTTAAAAAAGGATTCCTTAACTCTTATCAACAACCTCATTGAATCCGTGGAAAACATATTCAACATTATAAACTATTTGGACGAATTTCACACAATATTAAATACACTCCATTCTCTTCAAACATAATAATTTATGTTATTTATAGTTTCTCAAATCGGTGCAAAGCTTCTGTTTATGCTCATGGCGTCATTTCAAAGAGTTATATTTCCAATATAGGAAAATTTCGTGTTTTATTTTCTGTATTACTTTTAACATTTTGCATATTTCCAATTTTATATCCATGCATGGTTTGCTTTTCTTTTATAAAAATAGTATATGCAACTTTATATATAAGATTTTGTAATTCTATGATTCAATATGCTTATTTTCATCATATTTTATCACAATGAATGACCAATTAAAGGTAACATCTCATTTTCTTTACTTATCGCAAGTTATTAAATGTGTATTCTCAGCAATATCGCTCAGACTAATCCCTCTGAGGGAAGTCCTAGTTTTAACAATATTATGCTAAACATAGCCATGAAAAAAATCGCCAAACGAAAGATACATTTGGAACACTTTCATCCTAGCGCCCGGAGCACATGCTCTTCTCCCCCCCCCCCCCCTCTCTTAGTTTTGGCCCTGAATGCGAATAAAGCTCTTTTTCTTTTCTATCACAATTGTCAAGTATTTATTAGCAGCAATATTGTATTAGATATTGTATTAATTCAATACTAGTTTTTTTTTTAAGTCAGTTATTAAAAAATGTCAATTTGTGGAGAATCCCTTAAGATTCAGCCGTTTTTAGAGAGCAGAGTAAAAACATCTCACTAAAATAATTATATCTTTTTGAATTTTCACGATATTTGATTGGATTTTTTTATAAGTCACTCCATAAAATTGACTATTAAATGATGTAAAAAAAATGTTTTTCTAGTTCGCGCATGCGCAGATAAAAATTATTTTATACAACTACTCATATTTCATAAAATATTTAATATATTTATATTCCAATTGCGCTACATTTTTTCTACTGCATTTTGCCAATTTTTCTGAAATTTGCGTTAAATTTGGTCAAAAACCCAGCATGATATAAACAAAAAACATACCAGAATTTTTTGAATTTTTCAAAAAAATCGCTCTATCGCCATAAATATACATGCTATTCTCACAAAAATTAGTGTACATACACTGTTAAAAATAAATCTGTGAATTCCAGGTGAAACTACCGGCAGCAATGTAGCCGAAGTTTTACCGTTCCGTTAGTAGATTTTCCGTTGTGGGAAATACAAGAAGGGAAAACTCCGGTGTAATAATCAGTAACTTTCCGTTACAAAGTTTGATTTATAATAGTAATAATTTAATATAATTTTTAAAAATGATTTACCGATTAATCTTCAAAGAATTCTAAATCACCGAGGGATTTTAAGCTGCTATGTTATTTTACTTAATTGTTATTTTGGATAATTTAGTTCACGCCGTCCTCAGGACCTTCAGATTGCGAAACAAATTCTTACGAACTGAGCCAAAGTTGCTGATGCTAAACGGTACAAAGTATGTCTTTTATGAGTTAGTGGGAAAATCTGTTGTGCTTTTTAAAGATTTCCTTTCAAATATATTCCTTAGAATGTTTGTAAACGGATTATTTTAGACTGATGCATAATACTTATTATTTTTTTAAATCATTTTTAATTTTTTAAATAGTTTAAATTAAAAAAAAATCACTGTTTGAAACCACTGTTTTTTTTTAATAATTTTTTTTTTATTAATAATTTTTTTACAATATATATATACATATATAGACTTTTTTTGGAGGGGGGGGGGAATTGTCGTACACTATTTATTTCTTTATTTTTCGGTTAATAAATTAAACGATTTTTAATAAGAAAAAAAGAGAAAAACAAACAGAAAAATGTAATTTAAAAGGAATTTTTATGTTTCATTATTCCATGGCGCCAATGGGACTCGAACCCACAATCTGCGCTCGCAGGCGATTAGCCGCGTGGTAATTTCACCACTCGGCCCTGGAGCTCCCCACACAACGGCGTGTCTCCGTTTTTTGTTTTTATTTCCATCCATTTCGTTTTTTTTTTCAGGAAATATGATGGAACTTTGTGATTTGTAACGGAAAATACCCTTTAGTTGTTAAAAGGGAACTTTTCTGTGAAATTCAGGAAAAAAATGTTCGTGAATTTCAGAATTTTTTTAACAGTGTATTCTACTGTATTCATATATTTGTATTCTAAAGGGATAAGTCGTTTCATGTACAGGGCGATCACAAATATTTCTATAATTCTTTGTTTTTTTGCCGGCCCCCTAATTACCCGCTTAACAAATGAATGTAAATAAATATAAAGTGAAACATAATCTTTATATTTCTGAAGTTCCAGAAGAATCCGACCAGTATATTTTTAAATATTTGACAAAATGTCAAAAACTGAAAGTGTGCAAATACTTTTTGGTAGATAGTGTACTTTCTTCTGAAAGGTAATTTCGTGCGTACATTACTTATCATGCTGTATATGGAGTTCATCTTCATTGCAGCTGGTCACTTTGTCCGTATGCAAGTTTTGGAATGGTTTGAAATGGCTTGCGGATTTGTTACAATTTTTTTTAACCATTTGGGTTGTTGTTCTCGGTCAAAAATAGAGATATCTTAGACATACCTGAATCTTTGTGATGTCTACATTTTTTTAATACTTCTCTGTAGCCCCGATAACTAAAAAATGTTAAAAACTATTCAAAAAAATAATAATCTCAAAAATATTGAGATACAGATTTCACACAAATTGCATTTAAAAGTACATTTTTTTCTATATACGATGATGAGGGCTTTGGAAATATAACGTTATCATTTTAGGGGGAATAAGGGGTCTGACACGTAACATTGGAAGATATCTCTAGGGAGAGGGGGGTGTCTTTTGATACCGATATCATTTTTGATCCAATCAAAATTTTCTTTTTTTATTTGTGAAATGGCCTTTGCTTCTTTTGCTTCTTTTTTCTTTAGTCTTTTTTTTTTTTTTTTTTTTGTTAAATTACAAAATTATTATTAAAAATCACTAAATTATTATAAAGTTACTTAATTCTAAAATATAAAATACCCCAATGGTTGACATTGTTTTTCTTCTTCATGTGTGTATGCATGCATCTATAATCATGGTTCGATGAACTATTATTTGAAGTGTATTTCAAATAAAGCTTGTGTTCACTAATAGGAAAAATAAAATAAGCTTTTTAAGAAAAAAATATCAACCGACTTCAAAAAAGCGCTAAAAAGAATTAAATAATTCTTTAAAGTTCTCTAAGGCCAAAACGTTATCCAATAAGCACACATCGGATATTAGATACCGGCATAAAAAACGGTTAAATTTAATATGTATAATTTAATGTCCACCAAACATAGATTTTAGAGATAATATTATTTTACAAGAGATGAATTGACATATTTATGATTTATTTTATGAATATATACATATAAAAAGTAATGAATTACATTTTTAAGTTGGTGCCAAACAATCAAAATCGATAATGATTATCCCCATTTTAATTATGGCACTAGGTATAATTTAGCTAAAATTCTTAATATACATCAAATAGAGTTTGGCACCAACTTCAAAAAGTAATTCATTACTTTTTATATGTATATATTCATAAAATAAATCATAAATATGTCAATTCATCTCTTGTAAAATAATATTATCTCTAAAATCTATGTTTGGTGGACATTAAATTATACATATTAAATTTAACCGTTTTTTATGCCGGTATCTAATATCCGATGTGTGCTTATTGGATAACGTTTTGGCCTTAGAGAACTTTAAAAATTATTTAATTCTTTTTAGCGCTTTTTTGAAGTCGGTTGATATTTTTTTCTTAAAAAGCTTATTTTATTTCCTACTTTTTAGTTATGCATACCGTAATACATAATTATGTGTACTGGCACACGATAGCTCTTTGCAATGCAATATTAATGTACGCACTTTGCTAAGTTCTGATGTATTCAGTTTACTTGTCACTGTTTGATTGTCAACTTTTCTGAAACCACTTACAATATCGGTTAGTATCGTTGTGAATCTTAAGATTTTTTTTGTATGGTAACTTCTTCAGACAAGATCTGCCACTTCGAAAAGCTACCGCATTTATGAAATCTTAGTCTGCATCGAATCCTACGGTCATCGAAAGTGGCTTTCAAAAGGTGACAATCCATCAAGTAAAGTGTCCTTATACATAAGAGCGCGACATAGTGCTTCCATATATGAGCAAAATGACTTCATATATTAATGTATAGTAAAATGCTTTTCTAGTGTAGTCAGTCAAAAGTACTCCCCCTTCACTCAGAAAAAGGAAAAAGAAAGATTTTAGCAAAAATCGCACTATGCTTCAATCGATAAAGAGCAACACTCTAATACCTATACAGGTAGTAATGGCATCAGAAATGAGCAGTGGCAATTCGACGAGGAATCTGAAACTCATAACCGATACCTGGCTGCCTCTATAAGAGAGTTACAGCATTTCATTCCCAAATATTTCTTTTACAGACGCTTTTGTCCCAACTACACTGTTAAAAATTTGAAACTTTTGCTGTACACTGTTAAAAATCTGCTGCATTTTGCTGCAACGCACTCCCCTGCTTGTATAGAAAACGGTTACTTGGCCGTGAAATGGCGCTTTCTCATTGGTTGGAATAGAGATATTATATACAAGTGGTGGAGAGCGTTGCAGCAAAATGCAGCAGATTTTTAACAGTGTACACTGTTAAAAATCTGCTGCATTTTTTTGCTACGCACTCCAGCGCTTGTATAGAAAACGGTTACTTGACTGTATTAAGGAGCATTCTCAAAGGTCGCAGTAGAGACATTATATACAAGCGGCGGAGTGCGTTGCAACAAAATGCAGCAGATTTTTAACAGTGTATCATCACTTCACCACTTATATAGAAAAAGATTAGTTAAATGCATTATGAAGGATTCTCATTGATAAAAGTAAAGATATTCTATAAAAGCGATGGAGTGATGATGCAGCAAAAGTTGCAAATTTTTAACAGTGCATTGCATTGCCAGGCATTTTTTCATTATGGAATTTGATGATGATGATTTCCTGGAAGAATTAGATTGTACTCGTATGAGAAGTTAACAAGGTTGACGAAAATTGCCCGCTCAACAAGATGCTTGGTGACTCGTTTTTGTCCAGAATCGTTTCAACCAATTATATACTGTGCTACATGTGTCATATTCATATCGAGGGAACCTACACTGTAAAAAATTTGATACTTTTGCTATATCATCACTCTATTGCTTTTATAGAAAACGATTACTTCACCCAATTACGAAGTATTCTCATGGGTCAAAAGAGAGATATTCTACAAAAGCAGGGCAGTGACGATGCAGCAAAAGGGTCACATTTTTTACAGTGACACTGTAATCGGAAATGAGCGGTGGCGTATTCGATGAGTAATCTGAAACTCATTACCTACATCTGGCTGCCTCTATAAGAGAGTGACAGCATTTGATTCGGAAATATTTCTTTTTACAAACGCTTTGGTCCCAATTACACTATAAAAACTTTGAGCCTTTTGCTGCATCATCAGTCCACCGCTTTTATAGAAAACGATTACTTCACTGTGTTACGGAGCATTCTTATTGGTCATAAAGACATATTCAATAAAAGTTGTTGTGTGACGCTGCAGCAAATGGGTCAAATTTTTAACAATGTATCATGG
The DNA here is from genome assembly GCA_964019185.1 of Maratus speculifer. Classification (NCBI taxonomy): domain Eukaryota; kingdom Metazoa; phylum Arthropoda; class Arachnida; order Araneae; family Salticidae; genus Maratus; species Maratus speculifer. Next base: position 67,583 of record CAXHSM010000447.1, read on the forward strand.
AGCATTCTCATGCGTCAAAGGAGAGATATTCTATAAAAGCGGGGGAGTGACGATACAACAAAAGGATCAAAATTTTTACAGTGTACACTGTAAAAAATTTGGCCCTTTTGCTGCATCGTCAATCCACCGCCTTTATAGAAAACGATTACTTCGGCCTATCGTGCAGAATATTCATGGGTCAAGAGAGAGATATTCTTTAAAAACGGGGGAGTGATTATGCAGCAAAAGGGTCAATTTTTTTACAGTGTACACTGTTAATAAATGTGAACCTTGTTCAGTTAGGATTTCACATTTTGAAAAGATCGTGTGTCTATGTAAGTGTAACTTAAAAACATGAAATATGAACGTTTCTAATTGGTCGATTGCTTCTAAAAGATATTGAATTTTAATGTTTTAATTTTTTAAAAAGTTCTAATCAACAGATTTTTATGAAATTTGAATGGGACCACATGAGTCCCATACGCTTTCAAACAAAAAAAGAATTATCAAAATCGGTTTATATTTACGAAAGTTATGCGTGAACAACAAATACATACAGGTCGAAATCATAACCTCCTCCTTGAAGTCGGTTAAAAAATAAAAAGGAAGATATTATCAAAATCACACCATGATTCAACATGCGTCTATATGAAAGTAGTAATATTTGAAGTTAAGAATGTTCTTTGATAAACGCGGTTTTCCAAAGTACAGAAAATTTAAGAATTTTTATTCCAGAACTTGGCGGTAGTCGCCTGAACGAATTTGTTTTATGGGTGAAAGAAGTTAACTCGCTTAACTTTAATGGTAAGCTTATCAAAATTTTTCGTCATTTATATTTGTCCAAATGTAAATCTAGCACATAGCAATGTACTTTAATCACTTTGTGAATCCGGCATAACAAGCACCCTGATTTACAGACACTCTTGCTTTAGCGTGTAAGGCTCTTTAGAGATGAATTTTCAGCTTTTCGATATCGAATTCTCATGTCTGGATCGATGTGGATCTTTCACTTTGGTGGATACGAGAATTGTTCCAGCTAAGATTTCGTACTTTGAAAAAAAAACTAGCATCTCTGCAACAGTGGTTAGGATCGAGAATGATTGTTCGCTGTTAAGCAAAACAAGATTGACCAATCATAAGCCTTTATTTTTAAGAACTTTTCATTGTTCGAAGGAGAGAGTCTGGATTACATGGAGTGAAAATTTGCTATCGACACTGTAAAAAATTTGACCCTTTTGCTGCATAGTTACTCCATCTCTTTTATAGAATTTCTTTGTTTTGACCAATGAGAATGCTCCATAATAGAGCGAAGTAATCGTTTCCTATAAAAGCGATGGAGTGACGATGCAGCAAAAGGGTTCAATTTTTTACAATGCAAGCAGTGCTAAAAATTTGTATCCTTTAAATGTGCAACGATACTACTGAATTCCAAAGTGTCGATCACAGCGACATCTGCGGCATTTTCGTGATACATTATCTAGACTCGCAATAATTCTTGCATTTTTAGAAAATGTCCTGCAGATGTCGTTTCTATCTTTAAATTTCATTAGCATTGTTGCACATTTAACGAACAGAACATTTTAGCGCTTATTTTAAGTATTAAAGAGGGCGTGTTCACCACAACTTACCGGTTACTTACCGACCACTTACCGATTGTAGACAAATACGAAATGAAAATCAAAGCAAAGTGTGACGTCAGCTACAATTCAACAGAATAGTTTTCATTGCTGCCACAGTTTGCTTTTGTACTGCCCTACAATCGATCGGTAACATTGGTTACTTTTGTAAGTTGCTCTGAACACGCCCTGAGATAGCCGATTTCCACACTATATCCCCTAGATGCTATATTTCCGGTTTCTTGCATAAGAGAACTTGTCCGGAATCCAGGTAGAATTCGCGCTGTTAGCGAAACCAGATTAACGAATCAGAAGCCTGAATTTTAGCAAATTTTTCAATGTTTTAAATAAATTTTCTTGTTAATAAATCTCGTTTCGCAAACAGCGCAAAATTTATGTGAATCCTGGCCCTCGTCCAGTTAGGATTTTGCACTTTGAACACTGTTAAAAATTTGAAACTTTTACTTTATCGTCTATCCATCGCTTTTATAGAAAATGATTACTTCATTGTATTATGGTGAATTCTCATTGGTCAAAATGGAGATATTCCATAAAAGCCGTGGAGTGATGATGCAGCAAAAACTTCAAACTTTTAACAGTGAAAATATTGTGTGTCTATGTAAGTGTAATATGAAAGCATGCAAAAGGAACACTTCTAATTGGTCGATTGCTTCAAAATGAGTTTGAAATTTAAAGTTTTTATTTTTAAAAAAGTTCTAATTATCGGATTTTTATGAAATTCGAATGGGACCACATGGGCCTCATACGCTTTCAAACAAAAAAAGAATTATCAAAATCGGTTCATATTTGCAAAAGTTATGGGTGAACAACAAATACATACAGGTCGAAATCATAACCTCCTCTTTGAAGTCGGTTAAAAAGGGGGAAGAATGATTTTTATTTGCTTTGTTGATAAGAATTTCTATCTATCCCCCATGTCTCCTCTGTTCGGGGCAAGTCATGCAACAAAATTTTACTACTGTTGAATGCATTATGTAAAAAAATCTTTTAAAAAATACTTTTAAATACCGTATTTACTCGTGTATAGGGCACACGCGTGTATAAGGTGCACTCCTACTTTACAAGTAAAAATGGCGATTTCTTACAATCTCGTGTATAACGCGCACTAGAGGTCTGCACGGGCCGAAATTTCCAGGCTTGAGCCAGGCCCGAAATTTAAAATTTTGGCCCAAGCACGGCCCGGCCCGAAAGAAAGAAATATTGGCCCGACCTGGACAGGCCCGAAAGTTAAAATTTCGGCCCGAGCTCGGCTTGGCCTGGAAAAAAGTTAAAAATTCGGCCCGAACCCGGCCCGGCTCGGGTGAATTTCTACAGAACAGTTTGATCTTTACTCTAACGAAAGTGTTCAGACCAAAAAAAAAAAAAAACCTTATCTTTTTTTTTTGTTTGTTTGTTTTGCTTTCATGTTTATAATCTCTATTTATGCAGAAGTGACATAGGCTGCGATATTTACGCTTTTAACGAACCTTTGTTTGTTGTATGTAAATGTTTCAGTTATCATTAGTATTATTAAAAAAAAAAAAATCTAAATAATGGTATATGGTAAAAGTAAAATCTTCTAAGACATTGAAAAGAAAAAAAATACGTTTCCTTCTTAGCAGATGTAAATGTTTAATAAATTTTTTTCTCGCGTATTGTTTATTCTTTTCATTACATTGACTACATATCAAGTTTTCTAAACAAATAAACTATCAAAATTCTTACAAAAATAAACTATCGGAATTCAAACATTTTATATGGGTTCTAATTTCATTGTAACACAAGAGTATTTGACATTACCTTGATCTACTTTTCACGAGAAGGTTTTAATCTTTTAATATTTTCCCTTGTTGTATCAATGAATTATCTAAGAAAATGGGGTGGGGGTGAACTAAGTAATTAATTTGTTCAGGTATCTTATTGTCTCACAACTTATATATCTAATTGTATATATCTAAAGCAAAATCGAAATATTTTTATGATACACTTCATGAAGCCGCAGCTATGTGGTTATAGAAAGTAATACAAAAAAAAAAAAAAAAAAAAAAAAAAAAAAAAAAAAGTAGCAAATTTAATAAAAGATGAAAAAAAAAGTAGAATTGAGCCTTTCGTCGAATTGATAAAATATTAAGCCAAAAAAGTTTACAAATAAGTTTAGAATTGTTCCTCAATTTATTCTGTTTGTTCTTTTTCTTTTCTTGTCAAATAATCACAAAACTAACTTAAACACGTAATTAAGCCTGTAAAATATCTCTACATGTATAGTTTTTTTTTTTTTTTTTTTTTTTTTTTTTTTAACACATCTGGAAAAAGCAATTGATCGAGTAGTTTACAAATGCCTATTGATACCTTGCACTATTTTTACAATGCTGTTTACGGTTAGAGCAACTAAACTTCTTTTATAGATTCCGTTTTTTCTCCTAAGATAATGACAAAAGGTGGGACCATTGACCTTAGGTCATTGGGTGGGACAATCCATTTGTGACTTTTTTCAAGCCCTTTTCAAAGACAGCTGTACGAAACTCTTTATTCACGTCACTGTCAAACCAGTCTTTTACTTTGCAGTAGAATTCGTGTTACACTTTATGCCAATTTCACGGCTATTTTGGTATTTGAAACATAAGTTACTTACTGGATAGTTATAAACAAATTTGGACTTTTGTAGAAATTTTAAAAAGAAGACAATATTTTTGTTTCTTGAAATTGTTTCTTCTTTATAACAGGTACTGAAATGCCTTTGAGTGACACAAAACATGTACAGTGTATCTGTGTAACAGAATGGCCGGGTCACGTAATCTTTTCACTGTATTTAAAATTTATTTTAAACCTACACTTTAAAAAATCTCCCTCTCATAAAGTCATAAAATAATTTACCTGTGTGAAATACTAAAAATTAAAAGATTAACCTTGATAAGATTTACGACAGAGTAGCGTTTTTGATAAATATTATGCCAAAAAATATAACATATTGCGTTCACCGAAGTGCGCGGTGAAAAAGATCAATAACAAAAGAAAAAAAAGCACCGTAAAAATAATAATAGTAATTATAACAATTACTACTACTTAGTAATTATAACGAAACTATTTTAAAAAATAATATTTTACTTCATTGATCATAACATGTAAAAACATGTGGAAATAGGATAAGAATAAAATATGTGTACAAAAGAAGGCAAAGACTGAATAGGCAACTTTCGCTGCTATAACTTTTAAAAACTGGAAATAATATTTTTTTACAGAAAATAAAATAAAAATTTACAATTATTCAAAAACTATAAGAATATGGAAGATTTTTTTTTTCCTGATTTTAGTCTACGAAAAAATGTGGTTTGTCATAATATTTAGGATAACAATTTATTCAACGGTATCGATAAAAAAAAAAAAAGTGTTTATCTACCATTTTGAATCTTTTTGACACATTTTAGCTCATATACATTATTTTCTTACATTTATATATGTATATGCATTTCTTTATGTACGTTTCGACACATGAATTAGACTTTCAGTTATAAACGATCGTTTGCCGATAACGAAATTTAGCGGGCTTTCCCAAACTGAAATTGGCAAAAGCTCAACATTGGCAACATTAAATAAATAAATAAATAAATAAATAAATAAATAAGGTATTTTACAGTTTTTTAATAGAAAATTTTATCGTTTTAAAGTGTTTGCAATCAAAATTATTTCAGTAATGTGAAATGTGCTTTTCTTCTTCTTTCTTTTAATTATTATTATTTTCTAAAATTTTTGAAAAGATGATGCGATTTCTATATATTGGCAAATAAGGCATCGGTTCTCAGCCGGCATAGTTTGGATATCCTAAATTTAGAAATAATTGCTGTTTTAATAGTAGTTTACTTGAAAAAAAGAAAAAAAATTAAAAACAAAATCTATGATTGCACCATCAAAATGTAAATTTTACTGTAGCAATCATAGACTTTGTCAGCATGCGCGTAGAAAAAATATATCTATATTTATTTTAAAATATTTTTTCTTGTCATTAAAATCTGTATTTTTTTTTTTTTTTTTTTTTTTTTTTTTTAACTAGCAAACATTTGTTTAAGTAACGTATATAGGAAAATGTAGTATAGATTAAATTTTCTGTCCCTTTCCTTGCAAGTCATATATACATCGGGGGTATCAGAAAGTTTCACTTTATAGGCGAATATTTTTATGTTTTATTCAGACCATTCTTTTTAAAAATACATTTTGTAGTACATTTCTCTTGCAAATTTTCTCAAAGCGTGTGTAAAAGATTCTAGTTTTGAAAAAGCGGCGTATATCAATTTTATACTTGAAATATTTTAACGTTATTAAAATATGTCGCAAACAATTCCACAATTTATTATTGTGTAATGGGTTTCTTTTGAGTGGCCCTGTAAATGAATAATAACTATTATTTTGACTGTATATTTTACAGGATGCGTATTTTAGTGCACTTTGCGAATTCATATAAATTTGAGTAAGTTTGACAGGGTGTAACCCCTTTAAAATTCATTTTAAACAATTTTTCCCATTGTCCATAATGTATCGGGAAACTTTTGACCATCCCTGTAAATAAACTAATCATAGTAGGAACTTCATTTTCAATAGGGTTCGTGCTAGGGTAAACATCAATAACGTATACAAAAAAATCATAGCAATCCGACAATATTTGCGGGAATTAGAGCGCGGACAGAGAAACCGAATGTATAAACACTTTACAACTTTGTTGGAAAGTATTAAAAATAAGTACTTTTTTCCCATTTCATTTTCAATTATTTCGGAAGGGCCTGTAACTCTAATAGCTTCCTTTTACTTTTTGAGGCATAATGTGGTGGCATTATGTAGAAATCTGGAACTAAAGCGAAGGGAGTGGCTAGTTTGTCTATGATGTCATATTATTTTTAGCAATTTTGGGAGGGAAACCTCTTTCAGCTAGCTCTTTGGATATAATGTGGTGTCATTGCGCACTAATATGGAATTAAAGAGACGAGACCGGCTATATTCTCTTGAATGATAGGGGAAAAAAGACATTTATCGCAAACTAAAAGAAAAAAACAAGCACTTTCTCATTTTATTTTTGATCATTTTTATAAGGGGATAGTACCCCATCAGTCCCCTTCAACATTTTAGGGTAAATTATGGTGTTATCGTGTACTAATATGGAACTATAGCGAAAGAGACGGCTAGTCTGTTAAATGATAGGGGGGAAATGCATATTTATTTCAAACATAAAGAAAAAATCAGAACTATTTTTTCGTTTCATTATCAACTATTTCGAGTTGTAATTTCATCAGCCTCTTTCCCATCTTTAAGCATGTATTGAATTCATTGTGTACTTATATGAGGCTAACGAGAATGCCGATTTCGCTATATGACAAGAAAAAAAAAAATACAGATTTATCTAAAAAAGTAAAGAAAAAATGCTTTTTTTTTCATTTAATTTTCAAAAGGAGGGAGGGTTGTTATCACATCAGTCCCCTTTCTCTTCTTTGGTGTAAATGTGGAGTAGGACTAGTTTGGTTTATTTAAAGACGGCTGATTATCAACACGCAGGATATAGGCCCAAAGAGGGGGAGTGCCCCCCGTGGGGGGTTTTCTAAGGAACCTAACCCGTATTTGCACAAGGAAATCCAAGGTTTGATGAAAACCATGGAAAATTACGAACAATTAGAAGGACGGCCGCGATTGGGTTCGAACACAAGACCTGCCGTCTACTATTTTCGAGAGCAGATTCTCTCAGCTGCTGGTGGGGCCAATATGGACTAATATGGAACTAATGGGAATGTCATCTTTGCTGTATGCTGGAAAAAAAATAAATCCCCCCCACCCCAAAGGAAGAGAAAGAATCAGCATTTTTTTTCATATCACTTTGGAAAATTTCGGGGGGGGGGGCTGTAGCACCAGCAGCTCCCCCTCCCCTTTGGGCACGCCCATGTAAAGCATTATAATATATTAAATATTCACTGTTTTCTTTATTAGACGAACTTTATAAAATTTATGCATTTAATAGATAAAAAGAAATCTGTATGCGTTAATGTAGTTTATATATGCTTTTATGTAAAGTACGATATGGTTTTCTTTATGAAGTTCCAGATACGCGTAAGTTTAATTTTCCATTGAATGAGTTTCTTTGTTTAATTTAATATTGTCATAGTACTTAATGAAAATTATGCATTATCTAGATAAAGGTATTTTTTCAAAAAATCTGAAATTATGTATTATGATTTATTGGTTTTTTATAACTATTTTTAAATTATACATGCTTAAGTCAATGCAATTTTTGTTGTCATCAGTATTGTGAAGAAAAAAAATATGAAAAATAATATATTTTTGTAAAAAATAAAATTTGTAATGCAAGATGAACTCAAGTTACGCAAATGGGTCAAATTCGATAAAAGCAACCATTACCTTCTAATAAAATGTTTCCATTTCACAGGCTTTTTTTTTCGGGTTGGGAGAGGGAAGGGACCTAACAAAATAAAAATAATAAAGTTTCCAAGGAAATTATTTAAGGAGTTTATTGAAATGCAATTTTTTGAAGCAATGCCTCTAAAATTTACTTGGATTGAACCTTGATAATCCAATTAATATTATTTTTTCAAAAAGGCAAACATTGTCAATTACGATTTATAACATTTTAGGAAATAGTAATGCTTTTTACCTCTAGAATAATAATGTTTATTGCGGATGTTTATGCATAAATATAACATAGTTTTATTAATGCTAGTAACATTAGTTTTTAACTCTAGGATACCACACTATTCGTACATAAAAATAAATTCGAATTTGTATTCCATGCACACAAGATTTTAAATAAATGCCGTTGACTCTTACTTCTTAAATGACATTATTATTATTATTATTATTATTATTATTATTATTATTATTATTATTATTATTATTATTATTATTATTTACATAAATTACCTCCGACAGCATATATATATATTAAACAAATTATTAATTAATTTAAAAATTAACAATTCAAAATTTTCAACACCATTAAACATTCATCGCCATAAAAATTATTTGAGATGTCGGGTACTATGCTGATTACGGTTTGACAATTAATAAAGCACCCCACCTTACATAATAATTTCATGATGTTTTATGTAGAATTCAGTGTGGAACTATTTGTTATTTGCATACTAGCATTCGTAAAATTTAATGGATTACATTGTGTTTATAAATGTGCGTATTGCATTATGCTTTGTGCAGTGGCGCAGCCAGAATTTGGTTCTACGGAAGGGGGGGGGGGGTGAATTTCTGATAAAGGTGTTTACCGGCTATTTGAATCGCTGGTTAATAGAATCAGTACTAATTTAGAATATTTGCTGCATAATACGTAAACTCAAAGAGCATCTGTGTGGCAGAAAATCATCATTCCTTTAGCATAATACGTCTCAGAAAAGAGATTTAGTTCAAATAACCAATTTTTACTTAACTAATCTATGTAATATGCACCTTCACAATTTTAAGTAGAATTTCTGCCATTCAATTGAATGATTTTATTAAATGAAATCTGATTCAATAAAGCGACGGATTCCAAAGTACACTAAAAAGTTTAAATATTAAGTTTGGTTTTGATTCATATAAGCGGTAATTATAGCAATCTCTCTTAACTCTGGGAGGGGTTTTAACCAAAGATCTTTGTGAAATAAGCAAAGTCTATATCATTATTTTATCCATTGCGTAATTTCGGGCACTTTATTAGATTTACGGAAACAACTCCTCATTTTTTTTTTTTTCTTTTTACAAAATATATTATGATTTTCCTTTTTTTTTTTACTTCAGGGTAATTTGAATGTGGTATAACAACGTTTTCATTACAACTATATTCTAAATTAGAATCACGGAAAAAAGCGTACCCGGAAAAAGGCGCAACCGTAAAAAAGCGCATCTTCACTAGAAAAGATATTTAAATATGTACTTTTCTGACACATTTCAGAAGTAATGCAAATATATGTGAAATAAAAATTTCTTTGACACCCTTAAGAATAAGAGGGGGAGGGGGGAGATTCAGTAGTTACCAACTCAGTGAAACGCAAACATAAATAATTCTCGGTGTTTGCTAATTAGTTTTATAATTTTACCAAGTTATCACAATTAGAAAATGCAATAGAGTTTTTATTTGTAAAAAGCTTAATAATATTTATAATTACATTGGTAACTTTTGTTAAACCTATGAGAAATAGAAAGTGCATTATAGTTTTTTTTTTTTATTAAAGTTCAGCTTGTAAATTTGCCAACTGTAACAGCAAGTGCAAAATTTGGAGGAGGGAGAGGCTCCCCCCCCTTTAGCAAGGCCCCTGAATATAAATAGTTATAAATAGTTTAAAAAACATGTTTTGAAAGAATTTCTTGATTAAACAGAAATACTTTTTCAATTTGTTTACGCTTGTTTTACATACTTTTTAGGATAAATTTATAAATTAAGGTCATATATTCTTGAAACGCAATATTACCAAAAAAAAAAAAAGATATTTTTTCTTATATACATTGTAAGGAGGTCCCTTCGAAATTCTTTGTGTCTTGTTTTACAAACCTGTCCCAACTTTATCCTCAGAAATGATGAACAATGATTACAATGGTCCGGTCTGTCAGTACAATACCGGCACTTCCGTTAAAATACTCCCAATAACGAGGGGAGAAAGCGTGTTGATGATTATTCCGTGTCCTTGACAATTCTAAGCTAAGCTGCTAGTGCTAACCAAGTCACCAGTTTAAGGAAATATGTTAGAATCTGAATAAAATGTAGTTCAATGATTATGGGACAAAATAAACCATTTACTTATTTAGAAATATTTTATTCGAGTTTTTCCTCAACCAAGTGCTTAGTTTTTCCCTAATAACTTATTAAAGTAAATTTGTAAAAATAATTATTATTAATAATAATAATAATAATAATTGAATTTATATCAATAACAAAAATAATATATATCAATAATTAATAAATACATATATTTATAATAAAAACTCAATATTTAATATTGCTCTTTCAAGCATCTATAATTTTACTTTTCTTTAAAAGTTATTAAATATTTTGTAAAGTATGAACCGAAAATAAATAAATAAATTTAATTAATTTCAATGCAAACTGATTTTTAAAAAATGCACCGTCTTTTAAAATTAAAGTTATTATATGTGTTTGATTTTCTTCATTTAAAAAGCCTTCTATTTTAGTATACATTTTATAGTCTTATAAACATTAAATTTGATAACAATTTAAAAAGAATCTTCTTTTAAAAATTATTGAGCTCGCATTCATTGAAAAATTTCAATTTCTTTAGTGTCTTTTAAATGAAATCCGATGTACAGTATGACCTCAAAATTCCACATTCGAAATTCAAGCATTTCCAAAAATTTGGCAAAGATTCATTTATTTCCTCCGTTCTTTTACACTTACAGGATTTAAAAAAAAAAAAAAAAAAAAAAAAATCTTTACGAATTAAAAATTTCAAGTTCGCAAGTGTTGTAATAGACAGAAAAGCCGATAATATTAGTTTCAGATCAGAAGAACCGGCAGAAAATAGTGAAAAGAGGAAAGTTGGCACTTAATAAACGCATAAATTTAACTGGGAAATTAATATTTGCTTCGGAAACACTACATTAATTTTTAGCTGAGGTCCCTCTCTACATTGCTCCTTTTTTACTTTTCCGTATTCGGTTGCTGTTATTTTTTATAAAGCTACTTACGCTTTCAAAACCGATTCCGAAAATGAAAGTGCCTCTCTAAAAAATATCTGTAATCGAAATTGAAAAAATAAAAAAAGGAGCGATGTAGAAATGGATCTCAGTTATCCAATGCAAAATAATAATAATAAATAATAATCAAATACAAGTGTCAAAATACAAGCGAGATATTAGAAAATAATATCCCCATAGGATTAGCATTAGCTATCACACTTTTAGAAACAGGAGCCTTAAATAGGAACATGGTGAATGCTGAAATTTGCAACTATCTAATTTTAAAATGAATAAATAAAAATAACTTCCTTTTTAAAAGATTTTTTTTCTTTTTTTGAAAATTTACTGGTTAATAAAAACTACAGAACGAATAAGTATTATATAAACTAATATATATAAACTAATCCTAAACAATGGAAATAATGTTTCTATTTTCTCAAGATATTATTTCAAAACATATCTTTTAACTATTTATACCATTTATTATTATTTCATTTTATTATCGTATGCTTCATTAAATGGTGTCGGGTGCATTGCTGTTAAAGTTTAACTGAGTAATTAAACCAAAATATTCTATAAAGTGTTAGAAAAATGCATGAATTGCCTTAAAAATTTTCTTATTTATAACCTCAATACTGGACTAGAATATTGAAACTGCAAACAAAGATCATGTGGTACCACTTCGAATTCTGGAATCTCATCTATTAGTTTTAACGGACAAATCCAGTACTTAGCAATAACTTGTTACATTTGTTAAATTGAATATTTACGCACGAATAATTGGTATATATATTGAAAGTCCATTATAATACTATAGAATATGACTACAAAAATGCAAGTGCGGTTGTTGAAATTTTTTTCAAACCAGCACCCTCTCTCTCTCTCTCTCTCTCTCTCTCTCTTTTTTTTTTTTTTTTTTTTTTTTTTTCAGAAATTATAATGGGAATTTTTAATATACAATTCAATTAAAAATTTTATATTTGTATCGATGTTCAAATTTTATTTTTCCTAAAACTAGTATAAAAATACGAATCTAGGAAAAAAAGTGACCGGAAAAAAAGTTATCGGAAAAAAAGTGACCTGAACTACAAAAGCGGAAAAAAAGTGACACGGAAAAAAAGTGACATGGAAAAAAAGTGACAAGGAAAAAAAGTGACACTGAAAAAAAGTGACAAGGGTTGATTTTGGGGATTCATTGGTTAAGTATGAAAGGGGGATCGGGGGAGGGGCTCATAATTTAGGTAAATGGGTTTTTCATGCTGAATTAACTGTTTTGGTTCAATTTTTGGATATACGTCCATACTGAAAAGACGCTTGCCTGATTAGTTTTGGGAAGGGACGATTACCCCCCCCCCCATCCATCCTCAATTAGATGAATGGGTTTTTATGCAGAATTATCAAACGTGCGTCAAATTTGAATATACAGGGTCTGACTAAGGCAGGGGCATGCGGGGCAATAGCCCCGGGCCCCCCGGTTTGAAGGGGGCCCCCCAAGGAGAGAAAAGTTTCTTGTTAAAAGAGGGCCAAATGATATAAAATAGCAAAATATTACCAAAATTCTTTTTTTTCAATTTTAAGGGGTATTCTTTTCTCCTACTCCCTTTGCTTCCGTGCCCCACGTTTCCTTAAAGTAATAGTTACATCATAAAAAAATTAATAGTTAAAATTATTTATCTTCTGTTATTATGTATAAAGGTGTGAAATATAAATACTGAAATCAATACTTGGTACGGAATTTATGCATACATACAATAGATTTGAATTTTAATTTTAGTCACTTGAGTATAATTCACAAACATTTTTAAGATAGAAGGGGGCCACTCTAATAATGTTTGCCCCAGGGCCCCCCACTGTCTAAGTCGGGCCCTGTGAATATAGATTCTTTTCGATAAGGCTTATATATAGTATATATATATAGTATATAATGCATGAAGAGATTTAGGAATTTTAATGGTTATATATAGAGGGAGAACGGGGGATAACCTTTCTTAAATTAAATTAATAACTTTTTACGCATAATTATCCGATTTGCTTAGAATTTTGGACATAGGTTCATTATGATAAGACGTATCTCTGATTAGTTATGGGGTTCTTCTGCTTATTATAAAGGGGGGGCGAGCAATTATCTCCCCCTTAAACTAGATAAATAGGTTTTTATGCAGAATTATCCCATGTATTTCAAATTTTAAATGTAGATTCTTACTGATAAGGTGGATCCCTGAATAGGTTTAAGGATTTGATATCTAAGTCTTGAAGGGGAATAGAATATAACCTACCTTAAATTAAATTACTTTTTACGCAGAATTATAGGATTTGCTACAAATTTTTGATTATAGATTCATTATGATAAGGCGTATCCCTGATTACATATGGGGTTATTTTTCTAATTAAAAATTAAGGCGGGTGATTATCCCCCCCCCCCCCCTTAAATTATATAAATTGTTTTTTATGTTCACTGATCCGATATATTTCAAATTTTGGATATATGTTTTTTCTCATAAAGTGAATCCCAGAATAATTTTAAGGGTTTAATGGATAAGTATACAGTGGGGGAACGGAGGATAACCCCCCTTAAATTAATAAATGGCTTTTTACGCAGAATTATCTTATTTGATTCAAATTTTGAATGTGTGTTCATTATGATAAGGCGAACTTCTGATTAATTGTGGGTTATCCCCCATTCATCCCTCTATACTTAGCCATTAAACCCTTAAAACTATTCAGGGATTCACTTTATCAGGTAAAACCTATATCCAAAATTTGAAATACGTTGGATAATTGTGAAAAAAAAAAAACTTATTTAAAGAGTGGGGGATTAATCGCCCGCTTCCCCTATTTAATTAGCAAAAGAAACCCATAATTAATCAGAGATACGCCTTCTTATAATGAATATTCATCGAAAATTTGAAGCAAATCGGATGATTCTGCGCAAAAAGCCATTTATTTAATTTAAGGGTGTATTTCGATTCAAACTGCTTATTTTCCGATTTATTTTTGACTTCATTTTTACTCTCATATGCATCAAACTGGCAAATTGTCTTATTTAGAAAGTACACAAGGTGCCGTAATTGTCAATTCTTTGATAAATGCAGAAAATATTGCAAAAAAAGCAATCAAAAACGGCATTTTGAACAGATTTTCCCCTGGCGGGAGATCTGTGAACGAAAAAAAGGGTCATACTGAGAAGATAATTGTTTATAAATCAAATTCTAATAAATTGAGCTTAAAAATACAGCACACGGCACCTTGTACATCTCTTCAAAAATATCCTCAGCAAATTTCATATTTCTACTTTTAAAAATGTGTCTGAAATTGTATCGGAAAATTTCGAGCTGTTGAAGGTGGAAAAGCGTTTTTTCGAATACACCCTTAAGGGGGTTTATTCCCCGTTCTCCCTCTATACATAGCCATTAAACCCTTAAAACTATTCAGGAATTTACTTTATGAGAAAGATCCTACATCCAAAATAATGAAATAAATCGGATAAGTGTGTATAATTTTTTTTAATCTAATTTAAGGCCGGGGGTAGTAATCACCCGCCCCCCTTTTTAATTAGCAAAAGAACCCCATAACTAATCAGAAATACGTCTTATCATAACTAACCCATGTCCAAAATTCGAAGCAAATCGGATAATTCTGCATAAAAAGCCATTTATTTAATTTAAGAGGGGTTTCCTCCATCTTCCCTTTATACTTAGCCATTAAAGCCTTAAAACTATTTCGGAATTCACCTTATCAAAAAGAATCTATGTTTAAAAATTGAAATGCATCAGATGATTCTGCATAAAAATTTATTTATCTAGTTTGAGGGAGAGGTAATTGCTCGTCCCCCTTTATAATAAGCAAAAGAACCCCATAACTAATCAGAGATAGGTGTTATCATAATGAACTCATGTCCAAAATTCGAAGCAAATCGGATAATTATCCGTAAAAAGCCATTAATTTAATTTAAGAAAGGTTATCCCCCGTTCCCCTTCTATACTTAACCATTAAACTCCTAAAACTCTTCAGGCATTTTATACTATATATAAGCCTTATCGAAGAGAACCTATATGCAAATTTGACACAAGTTGGATAATTCTGCATAAAAACCCATTCATCTCATTGAGGACGGATGGAGGGGGGGGGGGGTAATCGTCCCTTCCCAAAACTAATCAGGCAAGCGTCTTTTTAGTATGAACGTATATCCAAAAATTGAACCAAAACAGTTAATTCAGCATGAAAAACCCATTTACCTAAATTATGAGCCCCCCCCCCCCCTCGATCCCCCTTTCATACATAAACAATGAATCCCCAAAAATCAATAATAAATCCCCAAAACCAATCCTTGTCACTTTTTTCCTTGTCATTTTTTTCCGTGTCACTTTTTTTCCGTGTCACTTTTTTTCCGCTTTTGTAGTTTAGGTCACTTTTTTCCGATAACTTTTTTTCCGGTCACTTTTTTTCCGTTTACCTAAAAATACATCAGAAATGCATTTCAATTTTCTTGAAAAAATGTCTATCTTGTATTGATTTTTTCATTTCATATTTTTCCATTTTTAATGATAATTTCATTCTTAAATCAAAATTTTTTGCTATACGGATGAATTAAAAAAAAAATACATATGCGTTTTCAGTGAAAATGCTTCTTTTATATATTGGTTAGTTTGATACAAATTTTACTGCAGGTAAATTCCTAATTTTATTCCAAATGATACTTTACAATATGTACAATATGTATGGAAATAGCATTTAAAAATAATCTTCTGTAGAACATCTATTTAAGGGGGAAAAAATCCCCTTTTGAGATCACCAATTTCAGTTACATGTAAAATGGGATTTCATACAAATATGTATTTTTAATATTCATTGTATGCATGAGAAAAGAAACGAAAATTCATGTATTACACATAGTTTATGATAAATACTTAAAATTATTAATATTGTAAACTGAGTTAACACTTAAAGTTAATAATTAATAAACCATTTCTTATTTCATAAAATACCATAATATATTTTCCTTTCAATAATTAATAATAAATAATAATACATAATAATCTATCAATAAAATCAAAAATATATTTTTCCTATTTTAATGACTTTTTACTTTTTAGTAATTCTTATTTGTATTTCAACTTTTACAGGTTTCCAAATTTATTAAAGTTCTTCAATAATAAATGTTCATGTATTAATTACAGAAAAATAATTTCTTTAAAAAAATATTTCTTTTTATTTACTTAAAATACTTAAATACTCTAATATAAATTTGCATTCTAAAATGCTCTATAACATAATGCTAGATCAACTTTTATAACTTAATAAAACTACTTAAATTTAATATATTATTACTTGTATAAGTATATTTCTGTGTGTGTATTAAAGTTATATTATTATGTTATGTTATTACAAATATTCAATATGTTTTACTACATTATAGATCAAAGTCGAGCAATTATGGCGATAGACAATTTAAACATCCCCTTTGATCTGTTATATAATTTTATAAAGTGAATAATCTCTATTTAAAAACTACTGAAGTGAACAATTACCTATATTGAAAGTACAGTGCTTTAAAGAAGTTTAGAACCACCAACAAAAATTGTAAAGGTCATACTTTAATGAAAAAATGAAAAATTACTTTAATATTATTAAAAAATTATAGACATTATTTATTTTAAGTTTTGCTTATAAAACTATTATGAGCGTTATTTGTTTGTTTGTTGTTGTTTTTTAAAGAGGAAAGTACGTTGTATTTTCCCCATTTATGTGTATTGTATTTACCGTTGTAAAGAAAAAAAAAATTTAGTTGTTGACTTGACAAACGAAACCTATTTTCTAAGCATTTTTTTGGTCAGTCGCCTGTTCAGTATCTCTGCAATGGGCATGGTTAACTCCCCAGCCAACTGTCCCTCTCCGGCTCTAAGAATTTCCCCGAAACACAACAAAAGAACCTGATTGCACCATCTCACCGCAAAATACGTGGATAAAAGCCTTTGTATGTTTGTCTTCCGATAAGATAGTGAACTTTTTTCATTTTTCTTGAGGTTGTTCTCTGTTCTCAATTGCTTTGCTCAACAAGCGCAAAACGTTTTGTCACATTTACTAATTCATTTTTTAACACAACTATACAAAATTGGAAAGCTAGACTAGAGATGTAAATTTTCCGGAAAAATATAAGTGGCGGAAAAAAAAACTTTTTTTACCGGGTTTTTGCGGAAAAAAACGGAAAAGTTGGAAAAATTTATTTTTTATGACTGTTTCTCCCAAATAAATTATATTTTCCTAGAGAATATTAAATAATAAACATTTTTTCCCATTTATTTGTATTAAATGAAAATTATTTTCACTTTATATTACAAAATAAAAAGAAAGTAGCAAAGCCTGCTTTTAAAAATTTAATGTTTTTTTTCCCACAGCCACAGCCTAAGAATTTTTATTAAACGCTATTGTTTGTTATATCACATCTCTGTTGAAATGATTTTTCAGTTACGTGTTTAGCTACCAATTGGCCTAATGTAAAAACCTGAGCCAATATGTCTGCAGTTTGGAAGAAATAAATTAAGCATTCCATTTACATAAGTATAGTTTTTAAGTAAATGATACTAGTTTAAAGAAATTGTTGCAGTTTTGTCATTATTATCAATATCAGTATTCAAAAGTTCCATTGTTTGTTTAAAAAATGTCTATTTTTACATTGTTACATTTTTTTCTTACTATTATAATTTTATTTCCTTTAAAAAATAAAATATGTTTAATTTTGGTATAGCTTTCCAATCTCAACTCAAAGTTTTGATTTAGTTTTATAATCTAAATTCAAACAAAACTAAGTTTTAGTTTGGCTTACTCAGGTCTGCAACTAAAAAATAGCATAGGATTTATTGACTGTTATATTTTTACTCACTAAAACCAGAAAAATATATTTTTTAAAGTTTAATTAAACGTATTTTTTTTTTTAAATCCTGAAATCTGGTATTCTATTCTTGAGTAAAAAACCATATTCAATAATGTTTCCATATGGTAATTTCATATTTCTAAGAATGGAACTCAAAAGTTATAACAGAACACTACAAATAGAAAATGCTCACAAAAGCAGTTACATACAGAGATAAACTTCTACTGTGGTTTAGAAAACTACAAAAATTCAAAGTTTAATCAAGAGGGAAAGTATATTTTGGAACATAGTTACTTGCAATAAAATATGTTTTTTTTTTTTTTTTCTTCGCATTTGTACTTTTCTAATGCAAACTGCCCATGTTTTTTGCAACATTACTGTACATTATGGAGGTAAAATGGAGGTCAATTTTAGATTCAATACCTTGAAAAAACATTCAATTAATCAGCTATAATGAAATCTTGAAAAATGCAGCATAGTTGGGCCACCTATAGGGCAATTTACACCCAAAAACTGAACGACATTAATATACATCAGGAACTGACAGAAGTTGTAGTTTGATAAAAAATCATCCTTTACTCCTTGAGATAGAGCTATTGCGATAATCATGAATAATGCAGCATAGCAGCGTCGTCTGTTGAGCGATTTACACTAAAAAGTAATGAGCACAAAATTATATCAAAGATTAACTTACTCTGAAGTTTTATATATTAATTCTTGAGATAGAACCATTGTGGAAATTATAAATAATGCAGCATAGCAGCGCCATCGGTTGGGCGATATACACTAATAACTAAACATCTCGAGTTTATATCAAGGTGTAACTCAATCTAAAGTTTTGTGAAATTATGTGCATCAGTTCTTGAGATCGAGTACCCATAAAATTTTTGTCACATACAGACTCGCAGAGTTACAGATATTTGCCAAAAACCATCAAATTGTGTTCAGGAACTTCTAAAACGTTTAAATACACCAAAAACTGCAAGTCAAATTTTTCACGAATTCAATACTTACTTCTTGAAAAGATAGAAAAAAGTAATAATTGCATGCTTCAAATTTTATGTTAAATTTTTAATTTTACCATTTCCATTAATCAGCATATTATTGAAATAATTTTGCGCATGAATTAATTTATAAAAAGAGAAGTTGCATTTAAATATATATCTAGATTTTTTTCATGTAATCCTGTTTTTGTGAAATTGTGAACTTCTTGTACAAAATATATTCAGAATTTGTGAATAAGAAATTATTACTATATTTAGGTTCCTATTTAGACATTTTTAATTAGGTTATTTATGCATATATACAACTTGATAAGATTCAGCTGCTATGTGGCATGATTTTTTTTTTTTTTTTTCAATCAGTGCATTTGCGAAAGATTCAATTTGTAGATTAAACTTTTTTCTGAAATGTCTATTTTCAAGAAAAATTTTGCGAAGGGTCTTGTATTTCAAACAAGAAAAAAATGTGAAGGATCTTTTCAAGTCTTCTCAAACAGATTTCTGCTCAGAGATCAGATTACCCACATCGAAGTTTTCATGTGGGACACTCAAAATAAAAATAAATAAAATAAAAAGTATGGGAATGTAGCTATTACAAAATTTTCACTATATTATTTCATAAATGAAATTTAAATTTTTCCAGTTCGGAAAAATTGAAAAATAAGCTTTCGGAAAAAAAAAGAAAAAAAAAACCGTTTTTTTCCCAATTTTTCCGGTTTTTTTCCGAGCATTCCCATCTCTAAGCTAGACTATGGAAACAATTTCGAATCGCACTTTGTTTTCCACTTTATGATAATTAAATTACCAATGGAGTTATAAACGATTTCGATTACGTCGGGAAATGCCCTTTAAAACGATAATTTTGACAGCTTGTCCTGATACATCTATTGCATTTGAAAAAAAAAAAAAAAAAAAAAAAAAAAAACCAATTATGAGTGCGATTAGGTAGTTTCTGAACAACAACACCTACTAATTTCATGTATTTCCGATCAAAAATAAATTAAAGCATGCGTCACAAATTTGCCCTTTTTGATGATAGAACACACTTAAGGGTGTTTACCCTTAAGGGTTTAATTTATTTTTAATCGGAAATACATGAAACTAGCAGGTGTTGTTATTCAGAAACTGTCTAATTGCACTCAATTTTCAGTTTTTTAAAAAACATAATCAGGTCGTTCGCGAAAGCTTTTTATTGGTGGGGGAGATAACCTAAAATTGCCAAGTCAAAATTCAGTATTTGCCAACTGAATGAAAAGCAAACATAAATAGTTCTCGACGTTTGCCAACTAGTTTTATAATTTTACCAAGTTATCACAATTAAAAAAGTAATATAGTTTTTTTTTTTTTTTTTTGTAAAAAGCTTAATAATATTTCTAATTATATTGGTAACTTTCGTCAAATCTATCAGAAATAGAAAGAGTATTATAGTTTTTTATTAAAGATTTGAACTAATCTGCCAGTTCAGTTTGTAAATTTGCCAATTGTAACAGCATGTGCAAACGTTTAGGGGGGAGGCTCCCCCTTGCCCCCCCCCCCTTGCGAGGCCCCAGAACACAATAGATCTTTCATAACAAGCTATAAAGTTGACGTTTTTGAGCACATTTTCCGACGATAGCAGAAAAACCGGTCGAAAAACAGGATAAAAACGGGTGATCACGCGATCGAAATAGCTTAGAACTGGATAGGTAATTTAAGTATCATGAAATGAAAAAATAAGTTCGATTCGAAATCGCTTCCATAGTCAGGCATTCAAATTATATATTTTTCTGTTAAAACATGAATTTGTAAATGTGTCAAAACGTTTTGCGCTTGTTGAACGGAGCAATTGAGAACACCCTTAAGGGTGTATTCCAATCCAAA
Organism: Maratus speculifer; assembly: GCA_964019185.1. Classification (NCBI taxonomy): domain Eukaryota; kingdom Metazoa; phylum Arthropoda; class Arachnida; order Araneae; family Salticidae; genus Maratus; species Maratus speculifer. The sequence goes on from CAXHSM010000447.1 coordinate 88,582, forward strand.
CTGCTTATTTTCTGATTTATTTTTAAATTCATTTCTGCTTTCAAACATATCAAGCTGCTAATTTTTTTTATTTAGAAACTACACAGTGTGTCGTGCTTATCGATTTTTTTTTATAAAAGCAAAAATTTTTGCTAAATAAAGATGTCAAAGTGGGCGTTTTGAACCGAATTTTCCGAAGCGAGGGATCTAAAAAAAAAAAAAAAAAAGGTCATAATCAGAAAATAATTGTTTTTAAATAAAATTCTAATTAATTGAGCGGAAAAATGAAATCACACAACATCTTATACACTCTCAGCAAGTTTCATGTTTTTACTTTTAAAAATGAGTCTGAAAATGTATCAGAAAATTTCAAGCTGGTGAGAGTAGAAAAATGTTTTTGAGAGCGGGGCATATGTCCCGTAATATATAGATTTTTTCAGTAGAAAATGTTTCATATAACATTTTTTAAAGAAACAAAAGATAATACCTATGAAAATGATTAAGAAAATTACCACACTTTAAAAATATTTACCTTCGACTAATCGTCCAATCTATATTTAAACTAGATCGAGCAGAGTATATTGTGTGTTAATAAAAATAGAAAAAAAATGAAAAACAAAAAAAAAAAAATTCATAGATTGATTACATAAATTTTTTTTTATTTTTTTGCGCTTTGAAGATATCATAGGTTTTCAAGCAGAACGGAAAATTACATCACATTTTTTAGAGTTGGACGATGTAATCGATATCAAATGCATATCGTGATAACGTTATTAAAAAACGTTACTTAACGATATAACGCGGTATATCGTTGTATTGCGATTATCGCAATATCTTGGTATATCATTATATCACTATGTTTGTGTAATGGTAAATTGCTATATAACTCAGGTCTAAATTTAGAATGTATAGTATTTATAGCGAAATACAGAGACTCACAAAAGTATTTAAATATAAGGACCACATGGAAAACTGCATTTCTGAGTCGCTGGAAAGTGTTTCATAATCTATGCGTCACGGCATGATTTATCTTACTTGTTTAAGTATGTCTAAAACTGTTTTAAAAAAATGCTAAGTAAGATGCTGCAATTGTGCGATTCAGCAGTAACTGAGTTAAATGGAGAACAGTGGAAGTTAAATCAGTAGGTAATTTACGGCATAACTGAATTTTAAAGGGAAAAATTTAATATAATCTTCAGGATTTTCGAATTTATAATTTCTGTATCATATTAAATTACACAGTTTACACATCTGAAAAAAGAAACTGTTTTAAGTGCTGGAAAGATGCCTCTTAAAATGAAAATAAATAAAATAAATAAAAAAATAATAAAATCATACTCACATCTTTATTATGATTTGTTTGCACAAAGGTTTTACTGTTATATATAGAAAGAGAGAGGGTAAGTTAATTCATAGGTATACGCACAGTCCTCATTTCAATTATTTGCATATACAGTCTACATTTTGTATGCGTAGACTGTAAAAAAAAAATGCCTGCCAGTGATACCCCCTAAAAAAATACACAGTTAAAAAAACTGTAAATTTATGTGCAGGACCGGCAGTAGAATGTCCAGCCATACCCATAATTTTACGAGCGTCGTAAGAAAAAGGTGTGATCCCTTTAAATAAACGTCTTTGTCTCTTAGATTCTTAAAAATGATGGACAGTCCACATACTTTTACTGTCCATTTTTACCTGTTATAGACCATAAAAAATGATCGACTGGACGCATATTTTTGCATGGTATCGCTGGAATATCTGCTGCCGGTCTCAGTCCCTCCCCCCCCCGCCTTTTTTTTGCAGTGTACATTCATGCACCATCATTTTGCATGGTCCATAATAGCTAAGTGGTGGGCTAGAACAGTAAAAGTATGTTCTTCATTTTCTAAGATCTAAGAGACAAAGCCGTCTATTTAATATATCAGACCGTTTTTTACGTTGCACGTGAAATTACAGGATATGGCTGAAATCCCTGCTGCCGATCTAGGCCACTTAGTTTTCTTTTAACAGTACATACATGGACCTCGTTTTCACTGTGAGTAGTATGCAAAGTCTACGATTTGTTTGTGTACACGCATGGTCCTCGTTTCCACTGTATGCATGCAGAGTCCACGGTTTGAATGTGTATACGCATGGTCCTCGTTTCCACCGTGTGTATACAAAGTCCACGGTTTGAATGTGTATACGCATGGTCCTCATTTCCACTGTGTGTATACAGAGTCCCCGGTTTGAATATGTATACGCATGGTCCTCGTTTTCACTATGTGTATACAGAGTCCGCAGTTTGAATGTGTGTACGCATGGTACTCGTTTTCACTGTGTGTATACAGAGTCCACGGTTTGAATATGTATACGCATGGTCCTCGTTTCCTCTGTGTGTATACAGAGTCCCCGGTTTGAATGTGTATAAGCATGGTCCTCGTTTCCACTGTGTAATTATTGAGTCCACGATTTGTATGTGTATACGCATGGTCATCATTTTCCCTGTGTGTATACAGAGTCTTTAAATATTGTATGTAATATACAATTTGTTCGAACATAAACAAAAAAATTGAGCTATCCTTTTCAAAACAGGATATTTATTATCCTAAAGAGCAACCTAGAAATTTTTGTAACGAAATTTTCAGGATATTTTTTAACAATTTTGCAAATTTAAAGTAAGAATATTTTAAAAACTTAAATTTTGTTTTTAACTAGATATTGTAAGTGGTAGTACTAAAACATTGTCAATTAAAATTTAGATAAAACACTAAGTAACTTTTTAAATATTACTGACTCATAAGTTCACTCTCAGGACCCGAGTAAACAAATCATTTTTATCCTTCCATGGAAGGAAAAGATACAAGCAGGATACCATATTTAGGGAAAAAAGACATAAATGTATGAATTAAAGGGGAGAGGGATATAAGTATTAAAAGTTATAAAACAAAAGGAAATAAGGAAAAGGGCATTGGTGGGGGGGGGGGGGAGAGAAAAGTAGTTATAAGTATTCGCCTATTTGCTGCAATTCTGTATTAACTCTTAGATATGGGATTTTGCTAATTCAGGACTCTTAAGTTTTCTATTAAAGGTTAATAGAAATAAAACAGGTTGCATTAAAATCTGAATTCTACTTTATATGCAATAAAGTTAGAACTACTTAAGAAATGATTGCAGTTGTTGATATTTAAATAAAATATTTTTTTTTAACATGGAATCATCTTAATCAAAACTTAATAAACTCATCAATTTAGTAGAAAATATACTAAAACACAAATTAATAGAAATACCAAAATAAAAGATACACTTAGTGCGATTATACCACTCTACCGAGGACGTCTATCGAACATGTAATTAAAACGTGAAACCGAGGACTTACGTTTTTGCACCGATACACACTTTAAAGAAGTTTACACAGTTTTTACATACACAACATGCAGCAAATACGGACAACTGAGGACCTTTATAAATTTTCAAAAAAACAATGTTTAGAATAATATTTGGCATGAAATATTACATATTTCATAAAAATTCCAACCGAGGACGTCCTCGGTTGGCGGTGTGTCCTCTGTTGGAAGGTGTGTAAACATGCGAATGTCCCCGCTTTCCCTCATAGACCCACACACAGACACACACACAGACAGACACACAGACCTTTTGTAAAATCATGTTTTTTTAGAATCTCTGACCCGTAAAACGTGTATATCCGTCTAAAACCGGAAGTCGAAAAAAATTTCGATTACAATACTTTCTTCTATTGAAGATAGAAGAAAGTAATAAGAAAAAAAAAATATATTTTTCATATCTCTAATAATAAAGAGTGAGTCAGTTTGTGAGTATGTCAGCGCTGTTCTGAAGACACCGCTCAACATAGAGTTACAAAATTTGGAGGGAAGGTACCTCTATGCATGAATTTTTGCATCTCGAATCCCGACTTTCTAATTTTCGATTGGATTTGTTTAATTTAAATTTTTAGGCGATTTTAAGAGTTCTTTTTATGTTGGCAGCAATTTTTTTTACATTAGTGAAAGAAGTACGGTTTCATACTTTTGACCCAATATAGTAAATTTAGTTCTCTTCTTAATAATCTTGATAATAAGTTTATTCGGAATTTGTACAGCGATTTATGTATATTTAATGAATTTTTTTAATACAATTTTTAGTACTTTTTAGCATTTTGCGGCTATGTTTTTTACACTGATTTAAAAAAAAATGTATTGGACTTTAAGCTTAATTTACTATTTTTTTCTGCTACGATTTTTGAATTTCAGCGATTTTCGATGTGATTTTTAAAGATTTGTTGAATTATTGAGCGTTTAGCATTGATTTTTTGTCACAATTATAAATTTTTGTATGCATCATGGTTTTATCTATTTTTAAATTGCTTGCAGAAGTGGCAAAACCCACAAAATTAACGAATCAGCAATAAAGGAATTATTTAGAATATTCACAGTAATTTATACATGTAAAATAAGAGATGTCTGCCTGTTTGACAGCGGATAACTTCGAAATTATAACACCCAGGTCTCTGAATTTTTTGTCAAGTGTGGATGTTAACATCGAAAAGTGCACTTCCAGCCAGATTTTTAAATTTCAATTTAGATTTTTTAAAATTAAAACTTACTGGGTAAGAGGATATTTTCAGCTTTGAACCAACCCACACAACGAAGCTGCCAGGTTAGAGGCTAGTGTGGCCATGCCGGTGGCCAAACATGGTGGCAGCAAGCCACCAAACCCCGGCAACAAAGCAGACAGCCAGTAGGAGCAGGCAGTAAAAATAGGATTTAACGACAGCATTTCCTGGCTGAATGCTTTCAACAAATTGCACACCCATTTGTTCATTTTTCCTGTTTTGATGGTTTTGCTTTTCCTGATTTATTTACAATCGATCTTGAAAATCAATGCATGGCACCATCTAAAAAATGTAGTAAATTGCGTAATTACCCCTTTTGTGTTTTGTTAGGGTTTGTTCAGATACGCAGCGGACGTCGAGCGCATGCTCAGAAGATTTTGCATGGAGTAGGTCTCATTAAAGAAAGGAAGTTAAAAATAATTTAATTATTGCATTATTTTTTATTTACAAAACAGATAAAATCAACGACTATATTTCTCTATCTTTCCAAAAAACGGTTTTCATAACAGAAATACATAGTAAAATTTTAAATATCCTAAAATTTTAAATATTCTCCAGATAAATTTTATTTTTTTTAAAGTATGAATTGCAATCTACATATTTTTTGATGGATTTAGATTTATTAAGCTCTGCTTTATGAATATCCAAAATTTCACATTTTTCTTCCAAGAAATTTTTCAAATTATGCTTAAAAAATGCAAAACGATGGTTTAAGGGGCCGTCTTCGACAGAAGTGACTAGATATTTTGAAACTTTTTATGGTAACCTTTATCTAGCAGTCCTCAATGACTGCTTGAGGGGCGCCTCGTTAGTCAAGAAGGAGGCTCTCTCGGTCAAAAATCGAGCATCGTATTTCAGTTTGGATACAGCCACTAAAGTATGCTCGCTTTGAAATAATTAATTTCTCGGAAACTTATCATACGAATTGCATGAAAATTTGTTTTTGGGGTAATTAAAGGGTGTAGAGTTCATGTATGCTGTCAAAATTAAATTTTGCTATAAAAAAAACACGAATTTGCGATTTGTTTTAATATGTAGATGGCCCCCAATACAAACTTTATGGACATCATGTAAAAGTAGATGTTATTTCCAATTGTTTTGTACCAGTTACTTTGTTGTACGATGTATACACACACACACACACATATATATATATATATATATATATATTATTTGCAGAGTTAGTAGGGGTGTTTACTTTTTTCCCACAATTGTATAATCAATTTACTATGAATATAAATAGATCGATGTGAAGTATGCACATCCATTAGTAATGGAAACATGAGTGCAAAGTTCGTAGAAAGTGCTATTTTTTTTTTCTTTTCTTTAACGACTGCACTTTAGTAAGCTGATTCATACTAGAAATTCAACATTAAAATATATTTTACTCACACCAGTGAAATTCCAAAATCATATGTTACTTATAAAAAGTGCTCTTTTTCTATGAAATAGTTGTACATCAATCTTTTTACAAACTAGTGACTGCCTCTAGTGGCTATAAGTTCTCCTCGTTAACCCTTCAAGACTATTAGAGTTGGCCGAGAAGTCGAAGAGTCGACTCTAAATCTCGACTCCTTCCAAGTGAATCGAACTGTCGATTAATATCTAGTTAACGGAGTCGACTCAAAAGAGTCGAACTTTCATTTCAACTCAGTTTGGGATTCGGAGTCGAAGAGTTGAAAAGTCAACTCACTCACTCAAAGTGTGGTAGGACCAGTTTAACAGAGTGTCGGACTTAAGGAGTCGAGAGTTGAAGATTGGGTGGTCGACTCTTCGATTCTTCGACTCCTTGAAAATCACTCTTTCGATTCGGTATCAGATTTCGACTCTTCGAATCCGCGCTGGGCTTTTTAGCAGAAAACCAATGTCTTGGTTTGACATTATATTGGGGTTGGGGATTTTGGGAAAAGCGCAGGCAGTGTAGATGTGCATTTCACGTATAATTAGGAAAGATACCGAATGAATGAAAAGAGTGGGAAGGGCAGAGAAGAAGGGGCGTTCAGTTGGTTATTTCTGGAAAGGTTAATTGAATTTATGGGAAAAAGGGGCGTTCAGCAGGATAGTTGTAGATAGATTAATTGAATTTATAATAAGCTTGTGTTGATTTCCGTATAGTTATCCGTATAGTTCCGTATAGTGAAATATTGGAGGACCAGTGTACGAGCTGATTAACTGTAAAAGAAAAGCTTTTACGCTTATCATAAATAGAAATTTGTATTTTGTTATCTATTAAAATTTTTATTTTTAAATCTAGATAATCAGCCTCCGAACTATTTTCATTAGTTTTTTTTATCGTTAGGGGAAAGACGATCAAATAAAGCAGATATCATGTTTGTATTTTTTGCTAAAAGATAGTAGGACTGGTTAGGGAAATATTTTCAACTGCCTTTATCTGATGCAATATCGAAAAAAAAGTTGAAGAGAGAGAAATAAAATTCTACTCTAATAGCAAGTTGTTTAAAAAACAGTGTTAAATTAAGACACATTTTTTTCGAGAGGAGATTTCTGTGGCTGTTGATGGATGTTACACATAATTCTGGGTGGGACTGGAGATTGAAACTCTTTTAATTTTTAAAACACGACATGCCTAATATTTCAGGGGGGGGAGATCTCATTGTTCCGCGGGAATGCCTGACTCCTGGGCCACTTTAAGAATTCACCATTGCTAAAAATTGCTGTGAGTTTATTTTATGATTGATGTATTTTAGATAAAGTGTTGTCTTTTATTTGATTACGAATATATTCTTTTAATATATGTATATATATATATATATATATATATAATTTCAAATTTATCAATTTAGCAAGAACCAGCACACCCCCCTCACAAAACAAAAATCCCTTAAAATTGAAAATTCAACAATCAAAATACAAAAACAATAGGCTGCCAGCCTCGTCAGCGATGGGTTCTATTAGACAAAAGCAGCCGGACACTCGAGTTTACAAAAACAAAATATATTTAAGTGGCAGTGGGTTTCGGCCAGAGCGGTGAATAGCAAAAAATCAAATGTTGAACACCCGATGGCTATAATTCACGCCCCCCCCCCCCACCGGACCCTACGCCACATTAGTAAACGAATGTCTCACCTGGAACATTGTAAACGATGTCAAAATATGTTCTCTGAATAAAAACCACATCCCCAACTTAGCTGCAATGCCACAACTCAAAACAACTTAAACAGAACAAAGTAGAAACCGTATTCCAAACCAATCCAGAAACAATACAGGTCTGTTGCCACCCAATGCAGCTCATCATCATAAAACCGTCCTTAAGTAGGCTTTAGGTAATACAAGTCATTTAGCTGTCACTGAGTAGCAAACGATCAAAAATGTAGAGAATCTGCAAAATCAGAGTACTTTTTTATGAACTTGAGAGGAATATTGTTTTTATAGTGAAGTTTACTTTTAAATTGAAAAAGCTCACTTTGAAACAGATATTTTTCTGAACATATTCTATAAAATCGGAAAATTTGGCTGATTATAATGTTAATGTAGATTCGTTTTGAAATATTGGAGGACCAGTGTACGAGCTGATTAACTGTAAAAGAAAAGCTTTTACGCTTATCATAAATAGAAATTTGTATTTTGTTATCTATTAAAATTTTTATTTTTAAATCTAGATAATCAGCCTCCGAACTATTTTCATTAGTTTTTTTTTAACGTTAAGGAGTCAGGATAAATTTCTTGAGAAATTTCATTAAAATCAGAATTAATATTCAAAACGATCAAATCATCAATGTATCGGTAAGCAAAAAATTTTTTATCAGCTTTATTTATACTATATTGAAATTCATAAAAAAATAAGAATAAGTTAGCTGCAGTGGATGAGTAACTAGTACCCATACCAATCCCATTAATTTGTAGGTATATTTTAGAACCAGTATAGACATAATTATTATAAAGGCAAAACCGGCATAATTTATAAAACAAGTTTGAATTAAAATCGGCACCATCCAAAACCAATTCAGCTGTTTTCAAAAGTGCATCCTTTAAACTACTGATAGGAATGGTGGTAAATAAATTTTCGAAATCATATGTATGGATAGAATGAATTTTATTGTTTTTTAATTTTTCAACAATTTTCAAAACTATTAGAAATAATCCAAAAACAGTTACTGTCTTTATATTTATATTTCAGCATGTTCAAAATTTTTTTAAGTAAATCCTCAAATTTCCTATTAAAATTATTACCAATACTATTAACATTACTGCAAATGAATCTGTATTTAGTCGGTACTTTATGAAATTTTGGAGTAAGAAATAAAAACGGAAATGACGGATTTTTATTACGTAGAAATGGAATATTGGTTTGTTTAGAGAAAGCCAGATGTTTATTGATAATTTCTTGTACAGAAGATTTACAAATTTTATAGGTTATACTATTATTTAGCTCTGCATTAAGCATTTCTGCATAAAACTTTATACAAATAACTGCAAAGTTACCGGCAGCCTTATCAACTTGACAAAAAACAAAATTTTGTTTTAATTTAGCAATTTCGTTTCTAAAATCCTTATTGAAATAATGATAATTATAAGATGAATTATTTAGAAAACAATCCTGGAAAGATTTAAAATCATTTAAAATATGTAATTTCCAATCTGTAAAGAGGGGGATAGGTGTATTGTATCTGTAACTTAAATTTAAATCATATATATATATATATATATATATATATATATATATATATATATATATATATATATATATATATATATATATATATAATATAATTATATCTATATATATATTACAAATTTAAAATTTTTTCGCCAAAACTAACCTTTATACTATCTTAATTTTCTTATAATAATGTCCCGTACTTACTTCAAATTATTAAATTAAAATCTTGTTTCTAAATCTAATCTGTTAATCCTTATGCAGACGATATAAATTCTCAATTTGCCTTAAAAAACATTATTCCAGTATGCGTAAATTTAAAAAGATGGCTCTAAATTAAAAGTATTCTTAATTAAAACTTTATTTCTTAATATTCCAAATAAAACTGATTTCTTCTATGTTTTTATCAACCCTTTTTAAGAAAGTCTTATTAAATTATTTCCAAAACCATACCTTTCAAAAAATATCATTATTTTATTTTATCTATTTATTTATTTTTCCTACGTCAACCTTTGATGTGTGCATATTAATAAATTCATTTCTTTTCTTTTTCTCTTAAAATTAATCATTTATAAAAATCGTCTGCCTAAGATATTTAAAATTCTGAGTCAATTATAAATTGGTTAAATAATATTTTTTTAAAAAATAAATTTATCGTCTGTTTAAAATAGCCTCGTAACTGGACAAGAATTCTGTTTACATAAAAGAATGATGGTTTGAGGTTACAGAAGGTTCCAGAACTTTCTTTTTAGTTTAAAAAGGTGGAAGTCTCGAGATGAAAAAGAAGATTTCTTGGGTTGCTTCTTCGATGAGGACAGCTCGCTGAAATAATGATGGAATTTTGCAAAAAGGAGCTTTTCCTTCCTCATTATCACGAATTTAATAAATGAATTTACAGCAGCCCATGACTAATTATTGGATCTTCTACATTTATTTATTATTTTTGTTTTTTCCCTCGCTTGCCATGACTGTGTGTTTCTTTTTAACCAGTGGAAATAATTCGAGTTCTCCTGAAATCGTCACAACTAATCGAAAAGTCGACAGGATAGGTAATGCCTGTGCTAGTGCCTGTTTCGGATTTTGAAATGAATCTACTGAAGAAGTAAAATGCTATGCAATTGAATCTAATGAATCTACTGAAACGAAGTGATGACAAAAATATGAATCGCCGAAAATTTTTCACGCCATGGTTGAAAGTGTTATTAAGCAAGAATTGCCATTATCTTTTGATTCCTCGAGTGAATGTAACAGAGGAGATTTTAATGTTAAACAGCTTTCTGTCCGAGTGGTTTGAAAGATTTCTTCTAAATATCTCGTGAATTCCTGAGGCCTGATATTCCACCTTTTTGCTGTTTATGTGTAACTGATGACTCAAGATAATCATGGTCATAATGACAAATTTTTGAAAATTAATGACTTCAAAGTGGTGAGTATGCGAAATGTATTTGATGAGGAATTTAATGAAGAATGGATTTTATTGAAGATTTTTCGTGAACTGTAAGTTTATTTTATTAAATGTTTTGATTATTATTTCTATTCTATTTATGATTGATGGAAAGTATTTATTATTTATTTATTTATTTATTTATTATTTTATTGATGAGAGTAATTTGAAGTTAATTTATTAATTTACTAATTTATTTATTATTCTATTATTTATTGTATGTTATGGATCTGATATAGTAATTTTGAAAAAATATGTAATTGATAGAAATTATTAACTTTGAAATTTAGTGCGAATGATTTTACGATCAGGATTTAATAAAGAAAATAGAAGTGCTTCATTTATTCTAATGAGTAAGAATCAAAAAATTATGGAAGATCCTAAGTTCGTACCGTTTGACCCGAGTTCTGGAATGAACATTTTGTCTTGGTTAACTTATTTTGATAAAACATGTGATAGGGAACAGAAAAATCTAGAATGGAAATTTAATTCTATTGCGCAATATTTGAAAGGTGAAGCGCAAAAAATTTACATCAATGACTGCTTAAATTGTACGGATTATGAACAAAATTATTTCATAACTGAATTAGAATGTTTAGCTATTATAGATACTCTTGACAAATTCTATCATTACTTTCATGGTGTCAAGTTTACAATTCATATGGACCACGCATCTCTAGTATGGTTAAAGAGTGTTAAAAACTTAAGAGGTAGGCTTTTTAGATGGTCGCTCAAACTTAGTATGTTTGATTATGAGATAAAATATGAAAAGGGTTCAACAAATGTCGAAGCAGACATGTTGTCACGAAATCCTATTTGTCATTTTAATCAACATATTAGTTTATTGCTAGATAGGAAAGAAATTATAGAGATGCAAGACAAAGACAATGTTTGTGACAAAAAATATAAAAAAGAGAATGGAATTATTATAGTTCAGAAAAAGGGATTCAAAAAAATTGTTGTACCAATGTCATTAAGAAGAAAATTACTCCATATTGCTCATGATAATTTTGGACATTTAGGGATTCAAAAAATGCTTAATTTAATATCTCCCAACTATTATTGGCCTAATATGACAATAGACATTACAGAATTTGTTAAACATTGCGATACCTGTCAGAAAAATAAAAAACCAAAACAGAAAAGATTCGGCTTATTACAAGCTATGCCAGCAACAGATCAACCTTTTGAATGTCTTTCTATTGATACTGTTGGTGGATTTAACTATTACAATTCAACAAAAAAATTCTTACACATAATAATAGATCATGCAACTAGGTTTGTTTGGGCTTTTCCCTTTAAAAATGTTACCACTGAAACATACACTAACTGTTTAAAACAAATTTTCAATATCAAAGCACCTCAAAAAATACTTAGTGACAGGCATAAATCTTTCAGATCTCCAAGATTTAAGAAATTCCTTAGAAATCATCATGTTCAACAGCGTTTTACATCCGCACATCATCCTCAGACCAATGGAAAGGTAGAGCGCGTTAATCAGACTATAGTTACCAGGCTTAAATGTAAAGTTAATTCCACTTCTTCTAAAATACCTTGGACTAGATTATTAAACCAAGTCATCGAAGAATACAACAATACGCCCCATTCTATCACCAAGTTCCCACCTGCCTATTTATTTTATGGTCAATTGCCTTATGAATCTCCTTTAAAACAAAACTATTACCCACCAGTAGACAAAGCCCTCAAAATTGCGAAAGCGCGAACTCAGGAATTTCACCTTAAAAGTAAAAGACTCTATGATCGACATTTTGTCGAATGCCCATTAAAAATACAAGACTCTGTAATTTATGAAGAATTTAAATACCCTAACACTCGAAAATTAGAACCTACTTTCTCTGGACCATATAAAATTATAAATAAACTTTCTGATGTAACTTATGAAATAGATAAATTTAATTATGAGACAGGACAGAATTCCGTTATTGTGCATGTTTCTAAATTAAGACCCTATTTTTCACCCGAAGATTTTAAACTGTTTCATGAGCAACCCAAAAAACAAACAAAACCTCAGATACAATCACCATAATTTTCAACATCAGCAGGTATGTTCTTGGAGGCCTACAAGAATATTACTTGTTTTGGGGAGTTTTTGGGGTTAAATTGGGCACCTTATGCAGGCATAAGGTGAACACTTTGATTGTAAAAGCTTTCAAATTGATGTTGATAAATTAATTTTAAGGGTGTTTAAGTCTAATTATATTAACTCATGTATTTGACATTAATATTATTCTATTTATTCAGCAGATATTTATGTTATAATAGTTATAAAATCTAATGATTCTACTCAAACCTATAACATAATATGTGATTTTCAGTGATTGTGAAAACTACAGATTAAAAGTTTTTCAAAAAAGCAAAGTATTTTTATTTCCATTTCTCAATTAAGAATGACAACTTTCATTCCTATTGTATTTTATTATTAAAGTTTATAAACCATGTGTAGATAAAACATTATTCTACATTTGGCATTTGAAAACTGATAACCAAATTTGACAATTTTGTAAAAGAGTATCAGAGAGGAATTATTGTAAGGGAATACTGGTTGAGAGTCCATTTTCTAAGTAGTTAGATTTAATTTAATTTGGATTTTGGAATTATTATGATTTTTTTTATTTATGCTTTCGGCTAGCAAAAAATACTTTCTTATGCTATTAGAAGATAAGAAAATTATTTAGTTGCTATGTAATTATTTTTAATGCTCAACGAATATTTTCCCTATCAATAATAAACAAACTGTGATATTTTCTTTTGATTATACTCTTGTTTTACTATTATTATTATTATTATGATTTCTATAATGAAGTTTAGCATTAATTATACTCTTATTGAAAAATATTAGGATATGGAGTCTTATTATACTATTACTTATTATTGTTGTTATTGTTATTATTTAAATTTTTCTATATTATTTATTATTGATATTGAGAGTGATGCTAATTATTATTAAAAAAATTGATATATTATTGAAAGAAAAATTTGATTGATTGTTAAAAGATGTTGGATCCAACATAACATTAAAACCAAAGATTAAACAAGATTTGAAGATCTTTAATTAAAGAGACTGTATTCACTGGACATTGAAAAAGACTCTTTTCTATATTCTTGAAAGACTTTTTTCATTTAAAGGACTTATTTAAATAAAACTATGCATTAAGTCATTGTAATTATTTAAACTTCCATGAGAACGAATTTTTATTGTTTTTATTATATTTTTTATCTTTTGCTTATTAATATTCATAACTTATTTACTGTTATTGTATGTATTATCTCCTATGCACTTACAAATGATAAGTGATGTTGTAACATTATTGTATTTCTTTCAGGGAAATGCTCCTACCTAAATTTAATTCAGAATTATTTTCTCTTAACTATTTTATTTTAATCGCTAATATTTTTTATATTGCGTTAATTTTCTTTTCTTCCATCTCTTGGCTTCCTGATTTTGACAGTTTTATTCCAAAATTTAACTTTTCTAAATTATTATATTTCTGTTGTCTGAACTTGTAGTTTTATTTAACTATCAATTTCATACAAAGTCTTGGGGAGGGGGGATAATATTACAAATTTAAAATTTTTCCGCCAAAACTAACCTTTATACTATCTTAATTTTCTTATAATAATGTCCCGTACTTACTTCAAATTATTAAATTAAAATCTTGTTTCTAAATCTAATCTGTTAATCCTTATGCAGACGATATAAATTCTTAATTTGCCTTAAAAAACATTATTCCAGTATGCGTAAATTTAAAAAGATGGCTCTAAATTAAAAATATTCTTAATTAAAACTTTATTTCTTAATATTCCAAATAAAACTGATTTCTTCTATGTTTTTATCAACCCTTTTTAAGAAAGTCTTATTAAATTTATTCCAAAACCATACCTTTCAAAAAATATCATTATTTTATTTTATCTATTTATTTATTTTTCCTACGTCAACCTTTGATGTGTGCATATTAATAAATTCATTTCTTTTCTTTTTCTCTTAAAATTAATCATTTATAAAAATCGTCTGCCTAAGATATTTAAAATTCTGAGTCAATTATAAATTGGTTAAATAATATTTTTTTTACAAATAAATTTATCGTCTGTTTAAAATAGCCTCGTAACTGGACAAGAATTCTGTTTACATAAAAGAATGATGGTTTGAGGTTACAGAAGGTTCCAGAACATTCTTTTTAGTTTAAAAAGGTGGAAGTCTCGAGATGAAAAAGAAGATTTCTTGGGTTGCTTCTTCGATGAGGACAGCTCGCTGAAATAATGATGGAATTTTGCAAAAAGGAGCTTTTCCTTCCTCATTATCACGAATTTAATAAATGAATTTACAGCAGCCCATGACTAATTATTGGATCTTCTACATTTATTTATTATTTTTGTTTTTTCCCTCGCTTGCCATGACTGTGTGTTTCTTTTTAACCAGTGGAAATAATTCGAGTTCTCCTGAAATCGTCACATATATATATATATATATATATAAATTATAAATATTTTCAGGTAATGTAAAAATGGATATACTTTACATATAATTTTTTAAAGTTTAGATAGTCGATTTTTTTTTAAATATAAGGAAAGGGCAGCTGACGTCACTGTGCGCAAAATTACTGTGGATCCACAGTAATTTCCTGCCCGTCTTTAAGACTCCTACTGCTCACAAGAAGTCAAGGTGATCTGATTGGTCTACGATTGAAGGATTTGTCTGCGATTAAAAGCTCTTTTGTATGATTGGTCAACATTCGCCAGGATGATTCCTGTTATGATTGCTAAAGCAAAAATGTAACGGGTAGATTGGTTGAAGGAAGCGTTTATTTGTAAACATGCTCTTTCCTTATTCCTTCTTTCAAACCAGATTCGGAGAATATTTCCTGTTTATTTCATTTTATTTTATTTTTTATGTGTTTATTTATTTATTTTTATTTATTTATTTATTTTTGGTAGCGCAAATAAGTTTTGTGTATATATCGGAAGGAAAGGGGATCATAATGTCATAGTTTTCGCATAGTTAGTCGCTTTTTTTTAGCTATTTTTTTATGAAGGGAAATTGCTTGTTTTCCTATGTTTCCGATGATTTTAAAATGCCATTTTTTTGTTAAAAAATAATGATAGGAAAAAAGCATAAAACATGGCAGTTATTCAGTATATTGTCATGATTTTATAATAGAATTTCAAAAGAAAATAAATTATAAAAACTATAAATATCAGGGGGGAAAATAAAAGAAATTAGTCCTTCCACCGGTTTTTTATGATCGCATAAGGGGTAAATTGCGTCCCAGACACTGAAATTTTTTGATAGATTTATTAAATGACATTTATTAAAATTACAGAAAACTTGCAGATATTCATAATTCATTTAGATGAGCTCACAAGTCCAACCCGGCCCCGTACCAGCGAAAGCTACCCTAGGCTGATGCAAAATAAAAAGTTCTATTCGGTCCCGACCCGTACAAATAAATAAATAAATAAACTTACCCGGCCCTACTCAATTTCTACAAAAAAAAATCCGATTTTTCTTAGCATACAATAATTTTCTTAAGAATATTTTATGCACATTCAAGAGCAATATTTTAGTTCAGTATGTATTCGTAAGACAGAAAATACACAATAGAAACAGCAATATTATCGTTTTCTAAGATTTTTAGACTCTTCAACATTCGTTAAAAAATTAATGTAATTTGGAATAAAAGGAAAAAAAAGAGGATTAAAAATGTCTAACTTTTAAAGCTGTATAATATAAAGTAGATTTCTGAAAACATGTCTCTGGATTTATTAAACCAGTTCTTATATTCGAAAAAGCTATTTTTCTACATATTTTTGAATTCATTTTTAGTTGAAAAAAAAAACTCGTAAAATTGAAAAGTTTTCTTATTCAGAAATTATGTAATTGATTGGCGCTTTCCAATTTTTGGCAAAATACATTAGAAAATTACTCTTAAAATTGAAGTTTATATTGCAAGGAAAAAGAGAAAAACTTGTCGTTTCATGACAAGAATACATTTTTTCTTCGTATGTAATGTATTTATTAAAAAATGAAAATGCTGTTTGATTTTTCATCTCCTCTTTAGCTGCCTGTCAATTTTTAACGTTCTAAATAAAAATGTATCAGAAACTATGTCAATGCTGAAGGTTTTTTTTTTTTTTTTTTTTTTTTTTTTTTTTTTTTTTTTTTTTCTAGAATTGAATCTTAAATTTTCTAATATCTCTTCACCTCTTCAAACACACCACAACAACTCCGTTTTTCCTTTTTTGTACTTAGTTTGATTGGCAGTTCATTTATTAAACAAATGGAAAACGTTATTTGATTCGAAATCCCCTCAATAGTCAGGCTATCAATTTTATAATTGTACATTAAAACATGCTGACATTGAGCCCTGCAATATAAAGCTTATGTGAAACGAAAAATGCAATTTTCTACAAAACAATGAGACTCAGGATAATCGCTATTATTTTCCAGCAAAATTCGAATGAACTGCTGTTGTCCCCTTTTTTTCATAATTTTAGTTTTAATAAATTCAGAAATAGACTAGACCGGGGAGAGGGGAGATATATTTTTTGCATTATATTTTCTACAGAATCTAAACGTAAAGTAATTAATTTCTTTTTAATTCGATGATACGATATCTTTCCAACATAACCAACACGACATATATATAAACGCATACATATTAAAAAAAAATTAAAAAATGAATTAACTTGATTTGTACTAATATTTTTTTTTTTTTGGGGGGGGGGGGATATTTGTGAATAACTAATAATTTATAAATATAAGAACATAATGAACTTAAAATATCCGTTTTAAATTTTTAAGTAAAGATCCTCCCCCCCCCCCCCCCCTCAAAAAAAGGAAAGAAAACAGTCTAAAAATTTTAAACGCTGTAATTGCCGGATCCTGGCTCGTAGCTCCGGCCTATTTTTAGCGGCACTCGGGTCGGGCCTTACTTTATTTTACAAGCCTCGGATTGGGCCTTGTCATTGCATTCTCGCAAGCCGAGCTCGAGACTTACTTTTTTACTAAAAGACTGGTTCGGGTCTAACCTTTTTTCCTCGTAGCGATCGGAAGGGAACTCGTCTATAGCGAATTTTTATTTAATGTTATTTCGTCTTGGAGGATTTTACTTTGTAGCATTTTTCAGATTTTTAAGCCTCTAATGCGTAGAATAGCACATAATATGTGGATTAACAATATTAATATCAACTGAAACATTTACATACAAATTAACATTAATTAAAAAATGAATATCATAGCATAGGGTTCTTCTTTAAAAATAAAGATTATAAATATATATATATATATATATATATATATATTATATATATATATATATATATATATATATATATATATATATATCTAAAATATTAATTTTTGATTAGAACTTCTCAAACGGAAAAATCCATGTTTTCTACAAATTTAACTATGCCGGATCAGGCTAAGAAGAAGATTTTAACTGTTTTCTTGTTGGGTTAATAACTGTTCTGTATGAAGCAAGTTGGGCGAACATTTATGTTTTTTACCAACCAGGTCATTATTTTTTATACGTTCTGGGCCGGTACAGGACTTAAAATTTCGGCTCTTACCACAAAAATATATCTTTTATCTAAAAACTAAAACAAAATAATTCGAGCATACATTTAAAAATTCTCTTTTGTGCGATATACGTGATAGAAGACATAAAATTGCGTCATTTTTACAACCAACCAACTAATCGTCACTATCTTGACTCATTAACCAAGTGGATCGAGTCAGAATCGACTCCTCAAGACGAATCGAAATGGCCGACCCTAATCCTAAGAAGCTCAAATGACTATTTTAATAAGAAGCAACAAGGCGAACATAATGCCGTACAGGCGTTCACCTTGTTATGAAACAAAAGGCTAATTACCTAGCAACATAGGAAAACACAAATTATTTTATCACACATTAATTAGTTAATTTTACTGGTGTGAGTGTATAATTTGTTTTGTTTTCTTCATGTCAGTGTATGAAGTACAAAATTCACAGATTCAGTCCCGTACCATTAATTCTGTTTTTTTTTTTCCTTTTTTCAGAGTTCTGATATCTTCCACCATATTTTTCAAAAACTCTAGACATATCCTACAACATACTGCAATAAATCTCTTAAGAAATTATTTTTACTGGAAGATCTATTGGAATTTCAAAGGTTAAATACTTTGTAAATTTTCAGAGGAACGTATATATTGAGACAGGAATGATCCCTATTGTTGTATTAATTGTGATTATGTTCGTCTTAATATATATATGTATTTTTAACAATAAATAAAGTTAATTCAGATGTTAATTTATGTGTTCTTTGTTAATGTTCGAAAGAACTGTTGATAAGAGGTGAAATATTTCTTTAGGCGCCTGAAAATTGTCTCCCATTTCAAAATTGACCTGTAAGCTCGAAACAAAAATTGAAAAAATAAATATAATAAATACATATCTTCCTAAAAGCATTCATATAATTTTAATATCTTACCTGGAGTACTTTCGGTACTGATAATCATTGGTAATAATATTTATTATCTTTATTCATACGAAAATTGCATCGCATACTTTGAAATCTTTTACATATTACTTTTATTTTACATAATATTAAAAGTCAAAACGTTAAAATTTCTGCTAGGCAATAAACCGAATTATTTACTTTTTCAAATCTAGTGAATAATAATAATAGAAATAACAGAAAATACGATTTCTCACATATATAAAACAATTATAAAAAATACATAAATAATTTTTAAAAATTTTTGAACTATTAAATATCAAATTTGAAATTCTGCAAGTACACAAGCAAGCGGAAAGCTTAATATTTTAAGTAGAAACACAAGGCAAATTTAGAAGATTTATAAATTCACTATAAATCATACAAGAGTCCTCCTTTTTTCTTTTTTCTTTTATTCTTTTCTTTTTTTGTTCTTTTTTTTGTTCTTTTTTTTGTTCTTTTTTTTTTTTTTTTTTTTTTTTTTTTTTTTTTTTTTTTTTGATTGACGATTAATTTTGAAAATCTAGCAGCAATGCAAAATTATTGTTCGATGAAAATTCTGAATTATTTCAACTTTATTCTACGCAAAACTTTTAAAAGTGGAATACAGATTCTATTCGAGAAGGCACTGAGACTATTCCGAAATTTTCGTACATATAAGGAAGTCTTCTTTAGTTACCATTGTTAATTTAATAAAGTTGACTAATTTTAATAATAATAACTTATAGAAGAGGCATTTCATTTGCTCCATACATCCAGACCATTAAAAATTTGAATACAAGTTTCTTCCAAAATATTTGTCACACTCGAGGACCGTTCAGTATGAGTGAATGGGCGTGTAAACTAAAATATCGATTTAGATATGGGTGGAGCTATCAAGGATAAAATTGAAGTATACTGTACGGAGAAGAATGAGTGGTGTTAGAGTATTACCGTCTCAATATTCTAGAAGGCCTAACATTTAGGGGATTCTGAACCACTTTGATGTCGCTAAAGAAGATTAATTGTTTAACCTACTTGCAAATATTTACTTCCCACCCTAGTAGCAGTTCTCAGCAAACTGTTGTTTAGCGAGCTTTGTGGTTCATTTTCCGTAGATTATTTTCCCGAAATTTGACTTTGTTTAATTCCAAGTAAAAAATTATCAACTGATTAATTCACTAAGAGAAAGTTTCTCATTTTATTATTACCTTTTCGGTCAGTCTGTATTTAACTCGACGAGTTCCACGATGACTGACACTGAAACTAAAAAAATTATGTATAATGGTTTAAGTAACTATTAAGAAAGTATAATCCTGTATTAAATAAATGTTACTTAAATTTTAAAATAATTTTTCAATAATAACTTAAAACGATTTTAGCTTTATATCGTATTTTTAACTGACTGCAAGTAGTGGTGAATGACTATGCCTAATCGGAAAGTTCGGCGTTAGTCACCGATGAGTGACGTGGCAGTCAACGTGTTAAGTAAAATTTTCTGATGTAGTTTCAGGATTTATTGCCCGTAGCAATTTTTTCGATTTCTGACATTCTCGTCTAAAGTATTACTTGATTTCAGCTTATGATTTTTTTTCTATCTAATTTTTTCCCCCAGTAACTGTTAAAATTATTTATATCGGTATATAAGCACATCTTTTAAAAATTTTGTTTATTGTTATTTCGTTTGCGATTTTTAAAATTAATAAGCATAGAGATAGACATTCAATGTATTAGAAAAGATCGTTGATAGTTTTAACAACTGCAAACTAAGCTTCCTCAAATAATTTAAATAAATTTTTAGGTGCCGTTTGGCATTAGAAGAAATATTTTTAAAAGATGTTTAGTTATAAAATTCAAATATTCGTTATTTTATGAACGATTTTCTTTTCAATACTTTATAGAGCAAGATCCCAGGGCCACCAGACGTTACTTATTTTCTCACAAGTAAAATGTATTGGATAAAGTAATGTTAGTACGTACTATGAGCGTAGTGATACCTGCTAGCTTGGACCGAAGGCGAATTTACGGGTACCAGGTACCAAAAGTAGGTAAAAACACTACGAACTTTTCTTATTTTCTCACTCTTGATTTTTATATATGATGCTCAGGGAATTATTTCAATACTTTATGTAAGCTCCCAAACCAGTTGCATGGGCCAAACTCCTTCCCAGAGATACAAAAGAAGCACGTTCGGCTCAACTTACCGAAATAATCCATTTTAAGATGATGAAGCAAATAAACTGAAAAAAGAATACTGATTTTAAATAAAATCGTCTGGTTTTATTTTTTTTGTCGTCCGATTATCTACGCTAGGGATATAGGACCAGAGGGGTAGTGCCCTTCGTGGGGGGGGGGTCTTTCTAAGAGCAAACCTAACCCGTATTTACGCAAGGTTCGAAGAAAACCACGAAAACTCCGAAAGGTTAGGTTGACAGCCGCGATTGGGTTCGAACCCAGCATCTGCCGTCTACCAGTTGAGAGGTCTGTATCTTTCGGCCACTGGTGGGGCACAATAAAATCGTCTGAATTTAATCAATGTTTTTTTATTGAATGTCAGTTATGAATGGTAATACTTAAAGGGGATTAAATTTAAAATATTCCAGTATTCTGAATTACTTGAATAAATATTCTATATTTTGACTTTTCAATACATTTTTTTAAATTAATCTTTTAAAAATGATATTAATTTTAAGATAACAAATAAGTTTAATCGACAATAAGTTCTTAATAAAATATCGTTTGCATTTTTGCGATAGAAGATATTACATTACCAAACGATATTTTCAAATGGTAAAAAAAAAAAAAAAAAAAAAAAAAAAAGTAATTACAATGGAACCTGCTAAAGTGACCTTGGTAAAGTGGCCACCTGGCTAAAGTGACCGCTTTTGCAAATTTTTCCCGAACTCATATAAAATAATATAAGAATTGTTTGATAATTTGACCCCTTGACTATAGTGTAAAGTGACCAGATAGCCTGTCATTGTCAATGTTATTTGAACCTGCAAAATGTGACCATCAATTTTTCTGCTTGCTGAAAATTTTTAAACTAAAATATCAAAGTGATCATTTTCAGAAATATTTATTTTCATTCATAAAAAAGAACCGGAATTTTTCTTTTAATAACAACCTGCTTAATGTACAGTTTGTGCTTTATTATAATGGTATTTGCCCCTGTCAAGCCTTTCACATTTTTCTCAAGGAATGAAAAATATCCCCATCACCCCACACATATTGATGGATCGTAGGATAAAAGTCTTGCGCCTGTTACTCATTGGCTAATTAAGACACGTGTTAGTAATACGTTTATCTGAGGAGGCGACTTAGTGATTGTTTGGGTTTGTTCTAAAGCGTTCCCTTGTCATAGTTACTAGAAATTTTTAATTCAGTTATCTTTCTTATTAAAGTATGGAGAATAAAGAAACTAAATTTAAAAAATCTAAACAGTATAAAGAGTTGTGTTTAAAGAATATAATTGAAGTTATTAATTTTCTTAAAAGTAATACTCAAAGAGCAGCAGCTGAAAAATTTCAAATCAGTAAAACTTGCGTGAACAATATTTTAAAAGAAAATCGGAATATCTACAAACATTTGCAGAAAATGAAAATGAGCTTAGGAGTCGAAAAATTCGAAAAACGAATTATTTCGAAGTAAATCAAGCAATTATTGAATGGTTAAAAAATACGTGAGATGAATGCTCGTATTTCAGGACTTTTGTTACAAGAAGCAGCTTTAGTTTTCAAAAAAACTCAATGTAGAAAATTTTATTGCTTCCAATGGCTGGTTGGAATCTTTCAAGAAAAGAAATAATATTTCTCAGAAAATTTTGTGTGTAGAATCTCATGATGTTGACTTGGAAACCGTAGATTCCTTTAAAAGAAGGATTTCCGATTTACTGGAGAATTACAAAAAAGAAGGCACATTCAACGCTGATGAATGTGGTTTGTTTTATCGAGCAATGCCAAACAAAACATTAGTAATGGCTGGAGATAAATGGAAAGATGGAAAGATTTTCTAAGGAGAGAATTACCATTTTGCTTGCTTGCAGTTCAACAGGAGAGAAACTAAAACCTCTTGTGATAGGAAGAGCCAGAAAAACACGCTGTTTCAAAAAGGTTAACATCAAGAATTTATGTCTCGTGGTATGGAAACAGAAAATCTTGGATGACATCCTCTATTTTTACTGAATGGGTTACACAATTAAACAAGCAGATGAAGCAAAGAAAGAGAAATATTTTATTATTTATAGATAACTGTCCCGCCCATCCAAGAGATTTGCGGTTTTCAAATGTGGAAGTAAAATTTCTACCACTTAATAAATGCTACATCGCATTTACAACCGCTAGATCAAGGAATAATTCAAGCGTTCAAGCTACATTGTAGAAAACTCTTGCTCCAGGCTATAATTTCCAGAGCAGAAGAATTTAAATCAGGAAATGAAATTGCCTCATGTATAAAAATCCTCGATGCCAAAATGTGGGTTAATGATTCGTGGAATTTCGTACGGCACAAAGTACAATTTCAAAATGCTTTGAAAAATCTGGCTTTTCGCAAACAATTTCTGAAAGTATCAGTGATTCACCGTCTGCAAATGATGACAATAATCTTTCCGATATTCAAAATCTTATAAATCAATTGCCTTTTGAAGATGAACCAGTGAATGCTGAATTATTCACGAATTTTGACTATAACATCCCAACATGTACTAATACTTCAATTGATCAACAAAGTCTGAAACAAGAAATTTGCGATATGTTTAAAAATGAAAAGGAAAGTGAAGATTGTGTTAATGAAGACGAAGTAATCGAAGAAAAGGATGAAATTTCCGATGCGGAAATGTTAAAGATGTGCAAAGAAATGAAAACGTATGCTTTAAATAACTGCCCAGGAATGCTGGATTTATTGAGGCAACTTGAAAGTATGACTGAAAATATAATTGTTGAAAAGTTTAAGCAACGAAAGATTTCTGATTTTTTTTGTTGTAAATGAAATTTTATAAAAGTTTGAATTTTTTTAAAAATGAATATATTACTGTCAGTTATAGAAACGTTATCATTAAGCAATTACAAACAAAATAAAAATGCATATTAATTACAGTGCACCTTATGGTTATGTGCAGTACCGTGGAAAAAAGGGGGGGGGCGGTTGACCCTGGCGCAAAAATTCCGGGGGCACCAAATTTATACTACAAATGTCATTTATAGCCTGTTATATAAAAAAAAAAGTTGGAAGGGGAAAGGGGCGCCAAATTAAAATTTTGCCCCGAAGACAGTTTTCTCTTCGCACGCCCCTGGCTATGTGTTACTTAACACCTTCGGGACGAGCGACCGGTATACGTGCCGGCACCGTTTGCACTCACATCATGCGCGACCAGTATACGCGACAGCGCTGTTGGGACTCAGATCACGGGCGACTAGTATTTGTGCCGACCGGTTGGAACGTTTTATGCATAAGAGTATAACGTATAAAAAATTCATCTTAATCGTATTTGATTTTATATTAAGGAAGAAAACATTTCCTTCTAACCTGGAAAGCAAATAGAATTAATGTTTTTTTTTTTTTTTTTTTAATCCAAGTTAATTTAATTTTAAAAAATATTATTGCAGAGAAAAGAAAATATGATTATTTTATCGATTATCGTTAAAAATTATTTAGATTAGTTGCTGACTGAAGATTTTGAAAAGGAATTTTTTTTTCGCTCATAAATCTTTAACGTGCCTGATAAAACTTTATTTTTTATTTAAATTATATTTTTCTACAAAACTTGGAGTTGAGAAAGAAGAGAAAGAGTTCATGAACAATAAACATCATGCATTCTGGACGTCTATGACTAAGGCTTCTGATTAATGCGTTGTTCTATTTCTTTTTTTTTTCTATTTTTATGTGGATTGAAAATTTGCTTAGTTGAAGTTCGACTAAATGAATATTTTCTAAAGATTTCTTTTCTTTTTTCTTTCTTTCTTTTTTATGTGTGTTGGAAATTGCATATTAATCGTTGTGATTTCTGGACTTTGAGACCTGCTATTTAAAAATGAAAGGATGTAACCAATTTATAATTTTATTTTGTTGCGGTAAATTAATTTGCATCGTAAATAATAAAGAAAAGGAAAAGAAAAACAACTTACCGATACTGAGATTTTGCTTTCTTTAATACTTAGAACTGTTTCGGTAAAGAAAATGTCAAAGAATTTTTTGTCGTTTTACTTTAGTTTTATTTTTTATTTTTATCTTCAATAATTTTATCTATCGTTTGAAATTAATTCATTAAAAAAATAATAATAATAATAATAAAAAAACACCGCGAGTTTTTGATAAAGAATAAAATGACAGAGATTTTGAAAAATATTTAGTCTTTAAAAAGTAAAACTTTTGAAAGTAAGTGATTATAATATAATAATTTAACACTTACTATTTTGACAAATAAACTAATACAATAACATGTATATTTCAAATTAATTGTCAGTTTTGCGCCAAAATAGTAATAATTAAATACATTTGTTCGATATATTTAATTACATATACATATATATATTTATATTATTTTAACATATTCTTTGATGAATGCATTTTAAGTTATTCAAGCTTACTCATAATTATCAAATACCCTTTATTTGATACTTCATTTATGATGCATTAATATATATTGTTCTTTTGTTTTCAGAAACATTTTTAACATTTAATAACTTTTTAGAAATGCTTATTGTAAAGTATAATTCTTCTTTACTTATTATTATTAACCCTTAAATGCATATTGTATCATTTTCGTTACCATAAGTGTTCCCGATTTATTGGGGGGGGGGGTTTTATTCACATATTCCATATTCTCACCAGAAATTTAAAAGAGCAATTTTCACTTCACTTAATGACAGACCATTCGTAATTAAATAAAGAAAATTTTACTATTTAGATTTTCAGGTATAAATTCATAAATTAAGAAATATTTTATGATTGATAATACATTTAAATGTAATTTTTGAATTTTCAAAAATTTAAATTAAATTAAACATTTTAAAACTATTTTGTATGTATGTCTGCATAATTAATATTGAAAAATAACATCCACAAGTTTTTTTGAAAGTTTTATTTGATTACTTTTATTTGTGAATAAATCAACTTTTTTAAAACCCTTATTTTGTTTAAGAATGTGCTAAAAATTATTTAGATTAGCCTATTATTTTTTTAACCAGGTTATTCTTCGATTGAGTAAAATGTTTCATGCGTTACTATTACCACATAAGTGGTTTTTTAATCATATTATAATGTTTTTTAACCTGAAAACTGATTAAAACATACATTTTATATATTTAAAAAGTGATTTTTATACTTAAAATATCGGAGGAAATACTCCATTTTTTTGCGTGAATATGTATAATAACAACTTAATTCATGCATGTGTATTTCAAATTGTTATATGGAAAAACGATTTTTTTTTATATAATTTTTTAAAGAACACTTTACAAGAGTTAGGCTTAGCTTCGAAAAATCCTTCGGCCCTGAACGTGAAATCAAATTTCCCCGCTACGTCCTGAGATGCGCGCTTCTGAATGCGCGCGCCGTCGCGAACGGGTTAAATCAATGACTGTGGAATTTCTTCAAATGAATTCAAAAGGAATAAGGTGAGTTTTAAGTCAATTATCTTCTTTGTAGTATATTTTAATCCTTTCAAGGCAGTTGATATATTTATGAAACCTCTTAAATTAAAATTTTAAATGACACAATAAAAACAGACTTCTAGTATAATTTATAGTAATATATACTATAATTTAATGTATATACTTCTTTCCACGTTTATTATGTATGCGAAAAATAGCTTCTTCTTACCTTCAAATAGATTTGTATATAAATTCTGGTGTCATCCACTTCAAGATTTTACAAAATGGAAGTGCTTTCCCTTGAAAGGGCTAAATTAGTAATTCAATTATTGTATTTGTTAATTAATCAATTCATTACTTAGCATAGTGCATTTCTCCAATTGTATATTTTATTTTTTTCAAAGATCACAAAAAACGCGCCATTTCTTACAGACATTTCATAAAGTGACCACCTCTATGTAGTGATCATTTTAGACGATCCCGAGGATGGTCACTTTAGGCAGGTTCCACTGAATTCTGATATTTTGATTATGAGCTGTACATGGTATACGCTCATACTCATAACGACACTTTATGTATGTCTGGCTGGATCTTTGGCCCATGCAATTGGTCTGGGAGCTTACATATAGCATTGAAATAGTTCCCTGAGCATCATATATAAAAATCAAGACTGAGAAAATAAGAAAAGTTCGTAGTGTTTTTACCTACCTTTGGCAACTGGTATCCGTAAATTGGCCGTCGGTCCAAGCTAGCAGGTATCACTACACTCATAGCACGTACTAGCACTACTTTATCCAATACATTTTACTTGTGAGAAAATAAGTAACATCTGGGGGCCCTGGGATCTCGCTCTATTATGCTAGTATTCCAAAATGAAACCAAGCAACCTTAATTACAGTTTGACTGAATCATAGAATTACTTTTCTCTTAAAATCTAAACCCAACCTCATTTTCACCACACCAAAATTTACATAAGCACCTTGCACATTTATATTCACTAAAAAATAAAATAAATAAAATAAATAAATAAATAAATAAATGGTATTTTAATTTGACCATTTTGATTCAAAACTCTAAGCTTCGATGCTATTAGCTGAAACAGATACTAAACTATTTATATTCTTTTAAGTGTACATCAATTTTTGTAAATGACATCAAAATTCACTGGGTTTTATAACAGAAAATATTCTTGACACAACACGCTTTTAAATTTAAATTTTTTTTTCACTTTTTGATAGAATGGCAACATAAAGATTTACTAATATTTTTTCCTTTTTTTCTTTGCTTTAAATAGAAATGAAGTACTCCTGTTGTCACAATTAGAAAAACGGTATTAAAAATAACAAAAAAAAAAATTATATTTCAAAAGTAAATTGAGATACAGTTTTGAAACAAATTGCATTTAAAAGTACATTTTTTTTCTATACGATGGTGTAAAAATTAAAAATGTGCGATGTTTATAAGTTTAAAAATTTTCAGTAGTAAAACTTACAAAACCGAAATTGCTTTTCAAATTTCAAAGTGTTGCCATTCGCAAAATGACGTATGCGTTACGCACAGGTACGTTTGGTCTTTATAATATAGATAGCAATAACATTTTATGAAATATTCCTAAAATTTCAAATTCAGATTTTCCAAAATTTTGATTTTGGGTTAGAATATACTGAGCTGAATTCAAGATATGGATTCAATTTTACTTTCTTTTCAACAGATTATTATTACCTTTTAAATCGTGTTTAGTTCTTACAAGCACAACCCTTTATACCAGCATATTAATTACTATTGTAAGCGAACATCTTGGAACCATACAAACGCCATGTACTGCATTCTTTCACCGTCACCTAATTAACTTTTTATTTTTCAAAAGTCAATTCCTACTATATATCTTCCTAACACCAACATAAAAGTACTACTGTCCGTTTCCCAAATCTCCTATTTCAGCAACATACAGCGTATTGCGAGGGTGGTGCCAGCTTCATTTTTCATTAAAATGTAGTTATTGGGTGTAAACGATCATTTCGCCATAGTGAAAGCATTAGAATGACAATGAAAAACTTTGTGGAGTCCCCTCACACTAAAGTTAGCTTATATAATTTTTTTTAATTTATTTTTTATTTATTTTTTATCTTTCATGAATTACGAAATATTAGATCAGTGGGAAACTATTATAGTCCCATCACGAGATGAAACTTGGGAAACTCCCACTTTTAGACGTGTCTATTCCATAGAAGGTGATACTGGAAGGGGAAAATAACCCAGTCTTTTCATTCGCCACAATGAGCTAGGTGTTGCAATGAAATAAATTTCGCGCCAATAACTTGCGCATTCGACAGAAACCTGTATTCTCTTTCTGGGTTAGATGCGTTTTGAAGGCTGCAACAATTTTTAAACATGCCAACTTTTGTATAGCTGCCAGTCCAAAGTCTAGGTAAAATGTAAAGGAAAATTGCTAGCTCACTATCATTATCCGAATATTTCATGCATGGGTAGATGAAAATCTATTTCTCTTTACGTGAGGGATGTATGAGTAATAAGTCAAAAGACAATTAAGAATTTTACACCAGGGGCTGGCCCCTTCCCTTTCTCAAGTGCATTTCCCATCCCTAGAAATTTCTTTCTGCTCACAGAATTAAAAATAAATTAGTTTGGTTTATTTGGTGTCGTCCGATTATCTACACTAGGGATATAGGACCAGGGGGGAGTGCCCTTCGTGGGGGTCTTTCTAAGGGAACCTAACCCGTATTTACGCAAGGTTCGAAGAAAACCACGAAAACTCCGAACATAAAAATAAATTAAAGAAAACATAAAGGTTGGCAATTTAAACTATATTTTCGGTTACAATACCGCAGAAAAAGAAAAACAAATAAATGAAGTAACGTTCTGCAGTGGCAGTCACTTATAATTTTATATCACTACCCCTACTCTTCTTGGTCAAGTGTACTTTTTAATTTAATTTAATTTTTATATTCTTCATTTTAAAAAATACCGTCTGGACTGTGGACTACACATGCACCTATTTTTTAATATTTCCCCTCGATATATATTATTTTCTGTCCATAGAGCAAAAAATAAATTAAAAAAGTATCAAAACTGGAGATTTGAACAGAATTTTTAAATCTGACACAGCAGATTTTTTTTTTTTTTTTTTTTTTTTTTTTTTTTTTTTTTAAATATTGTTTTTCTGAACCACCAAGTCGCGTATAATTTCCCAGCTTGCCTTTGTGACGTGTATTTCTAATTTAGCTTATTATATATAGTACATATACATATAGAATTACTTTGTTTTCATGAAACTAGCAGGTGTTGTTGTTCAGAGATTATTTAATCCCACTCATTTCCCTTTTTTTCAAACGCAATAAATTTTTCAGAAAATAATGTCAAAGTGAGAAATTTGAATCGAATTTATGTGCGAAAGAAAAATAACCACTCAAACAGGGGATAAAAACGTATTATTCACGTGATCAAAATCATTTACAACTGAATAGATTATTTATTGGTCTCAAAATGAAAATCACAATTCGATTCCAAATCGCTACAAACTTCGAAATTTCACGCTTCGAACTTCCCCATCACTTTCCAATTGATATATTTCAGTTGAAAAATGAATTTGTAAATATGTCAAAACATTTTGTGCTTGCGGAGCAGAGCAGAGCAATTGAGAATAGCCATAAATAAAGTAAATTAGTATTGTATAAGTGTTTCGTTATTGGATTACTATTACAACTCGAGAACTTTGTATTGATGAGCTAAGAATTTTTTTTTTAAAGAATCGCTTAAAATTTATGTAAATTTTACTTCACTTTGCAGATTTTATATTTTGATTATCTTACATCTATTTTTGAAATAACATTTTTTTTTTTTTTTTTTTTTTTTTCAGTAAATATGAATTTTTATATAAAATATATTGCTATTTTACTAGTTTATACTTGTTAAGTTCGAAAAAGCAAAAAATAAAATTTAATTTTGTATTATTTTACGTAATTATTTCTTTAATTATATGAAAAAAAAATAGTATTTAATCGAGAAAAATCGAGAAAAACTTCTCGTTATCGCCCATCACTAACTTAAAGAGCATTTATGTACTAAGCTTTAATGGATTAAGACGTTGTAGGGTTTTTATGCTGGAAATATTAGCATAATATGTGAGTGTATAGCTCCAAATCAAACAATTAGAATAAAAGAAAAAACAAATATTGTGAAAAAAGGGGTTTTTTACGTATCGATTTTGTAAAAAGGAATAGAGGATAAAACATAATATCGTAAGATTCTACATAGTTTGTAGAATCTTTTAGGGTAAATATTAAAGAAAATAATAAAAGAATTAAAAGAATTATTCATACATGGAAAAAATAATAAAAACATTAGAATAGTTATTTACTTGGTTCAAAATATTCGAATAATTTATTGTAAACAATACGTGCTGGAAGAAAGGGCAAAATAAGTTATTCTTTCATATTTTTTGGCATCAATTATACTTTTTAAAAGAGCACGAACTCGCTTTGCCAAGCTAGCTAGGAGTGGTTCACAATTTTTTCTATCCAGACATGACCATGCCGATTTTATGCTAAAAAGACACTGAACTTTTTTTTCCGCAACATCTTTTCGTCATTGTTTCCCCCAGAATTCTCTATTGGTTTTATATCTCTTTAATAAGCCGACCGGGGAAATTCGTTAACGGGGTATTGGATATGTCGGTTCTTGCTGGACACTGACTTGTGAAAAAGGTGCTAAATTATGTTGGAAAATAAAATTGTCCGCAAACAATTAAAATTCATAAAAATCCCTAGATAATATTCAAATGTTTACAAAAGAAAAAAAATTTCGCAAACCTTTTAGAAAATCAAACTCATTTACCGAATCTAATAGAATTCTCTGAATATCTTTCTTCCCACAGGAATCGTAACTTATTTTTACTGTCTGTATTCCCGTACGAAGGACACCACTGAAACCTTTAGAAGCAATTAATGTAACTTCTTGTGAAATGGAAGAGATGCCTGAGAGATTTCTTTGAATAATAGTTGTTACTTTATATAATGATATTTCATGCAACATAGTTTATAGTATACATCATAGTTTATAGTTTTTTTTTCGATCATCGTACGAAGCTCTAGAATTTCTTGATATATCCCAGAATTAACCCTTTCGTTAATGATACACATCCTTCAAGGACCATCTACAGTAACTGGAATACCATTACACTAACTGCAAATTTCACTGATCGTTTCCTGCAGTCCTTGTCACATGCTTCTTGCTGCCATACGCTACGCAGACAGATTCTCATCCTTAACCACATAACTGTTCAATAGTTTTGAGAAAAAAAATACAGTCGACTCTCGTTAATTCGAAATCGGATAATTCGAAATCGGATAATTCGAATTTTCGATTAATTCGAACTAAACATGAAGTCTCGAAATTTTCAATGGCAGAATAATGAAAAATTTTCCTTAATTCGAACTCATTTTCTCTTGACTTCGCTTAATTCGAACTAACGAGAATTCTGATATTTCATTTTACTTTTCTTTCTCACGAATTTCAGATCGTTTGAATAACTTTCTTTCTTCGATTTTTTTTAAACTTGTTCCGAACGAGTATACATATAATCCAATGCATTTCATTACACTTTCTTTGTGTATTATCACACTTCGTCTGTTAATTAATCACTTCGTCTGTCCATCAGTGACGCTTTAAATTTTTCTTCCATTGTGCTTGTTTCTAATCTTTTAATTAGTTTATGTATTTATACATTCTAATTTAATATTAAGTTATATTCTAATGATAACAGACGAAATAAATTTAAAAAAAACACTATAATATTAATTCCTTTGTAATAGTACCATATTAAGCAGGTTTTCATTTCATACTTTCCATAGTTCGAACTTCGGATAATTCGAACATTTCTTGTGGTCCCCGAGAGCCGACTGTATCAAATAATGCCTATCTTTTTACCACGCTTTTATTAGCTTCACCTGTACACTGTAAAAAAAAAAAAGTGTCGATCTACTAAAAAAACTTTAGTGATCCTTGTAATTACTAAAAAAATTTTAGTAATCTTAGTCGGTTACAAGAAAATCTGTAAGAATTACTAGAAAAAAGTTAGCAACGAATAAGAGTTAATAATTTTATATTTTTAATAGCTATTACTAAAACTCACTTGGTGTGGCCTTGATAGCATAGTGGTTATAATAACGGACTCCAGGCTGAAAGGTCTCGGGTTCGATACTGGCCGATGCCAAATACGCCCCGAATGTATGCAGCGTTAGTACGCGTTAATAAAGGGATTATGAATATCCTGACGGAACAGTGGCAATGTTTGGTGCTGCCATCTATTGCAGTTTTGCCGGAAATCTTCCGCTTCAGAAGTCTGGATGCAGCTCGAAGGAAGCTCTTGCCCTTCGAGCCCACGTAATGGTCATTAAAAATAATTTTGGAGCTATTACTAAAATTTGCTTGGTGGATCATACTAAAAATTTTTAAGTTAGTTATACAAAAAATTCTTTTGTTCAGTTTACAAAAGAAATGCTTGTTTCGCTTGCAAAAAAAAGTTTGTAATGGTTACTAAAAATTCTGTGGAATACAAATTTACTAAAAAATTTTTAGTAACCTCTTGATTTTTTTTTTTACAGTGTATGTTTGTGAGTCTGTGACTCTCCTTATTTTATGTATGTTCACCGATTACTCCGAAACCATGCAACCGATTAATATGGTTTTGGAGTTAAATGAAAGACGATGCTCTCGAATTGGTACCACTTCAGTTTCATCGAAATTGGTTCAGTACTTTTTTAGTAATTAGGCAAAAACTAATAAAATTAGTGATTTTTCGCTAATTAAAAGTGTTGAATACGTTGACAAAATGGAGTGAAGACAGCATGGCCGAGCAGTCTAAGGCGCCGGATTGTTGTTGTTGTTGTTGTTGTATGTATGTCGGCCAATTATCTACACTTTGGAATATAGG
Source organism: Maratus speculifer (assembly GCA_964019185.1). Lineage (NCBI taxonomy): Eukaryota > Metazoa > Arthropoda > Arachnida > Araneae > Salticidae > Maratus > Maratus speculifer. Next base: position 122,253 of record CAXHSM010000447.1, read on the forward strand.
CCCTAAGGGGTGGGATGCCCTCCGTGGGGGTCTTTCTAAGGGAACCTAACCCGTATTTACGCAAAGTTCGAAGAAAACCACGGAAAACTCCGAACGGTTAGGCTGACGGTCGCGATTGGGTTCGAACCCAGCACCTACCGTCTACCAGTTTGAGGCCAGAACCTCTCGGCCACTGGTGGGGCGGCGCCGGATTGAAGCTATGTTTTTCGAAAGAGATTGTGGGTTCGAACCCCACTCCTGACATTATTTACATCTATGTAA
>CAXHSM010000448.1:0-45000 GCA_964019185.1 Maratus speculifer
AATAAATGCAAAGATGTAATCTCAGCTAGAAATTCTGTTTTAATGAAAATTTATGGCAACAATCACCCACCTGTAGTTTAAAACTAGTTTCAAACATGCTTAAACCGCAAGAAACACGTAAATGCAGTGCAGCAATAAATTTAAGGCAACCTCATTTTAAACAAGTAATCCTCTGTGAGTTAGAACAAACTAGTTAATTATTTTTATTTATTTGTCTATTTATTTTAAGATTAACAATAACAAAGGACTAATTTTTTGTAAGAATAATAAATATTTTTCATTTTACACAAGAAACGTGTTTCTTCTGTGGCATTTCTTTTTTAAATATTATAAAAAGATATCAATGCATTATTTCACTAACAATTTAAAGAATAAAATAAAATTAAGAAGGATATTTCTTTCTTTTAAGAAAATAACACATTTAACAACTTTTACAACACATTTTACAACTAATTGTAAAACTTTGTAAAGCAGTTATTTTTATCTGATTTTCACAAAATGGAGCATTTAAAATTACTTTCTCTTTTTTTTTTTTTTTCCTTTGTGTTTCCACATACAGATTTTTACATAAAAATTAAAATTATCAACTGTTGCAAAGGAGAAAAAAAAAACTTTAATAATGCTAGTATATAGTTCATAAATATGTAGATTTACAAAAAACTTTTCATTTTTTATTTATGCAACATTAATAACAATGTATAAAATATGGATAATGAATAATTTGGGTTTCTTATTTAACTATGTCATTATGAAAGATCTGATAAATTTTAAACTATTTTTTTAATATGAAATGATTGAGGATTATTTTTTCTTTCTTTAAATAAACCAGTTTTTGTCAGAGAACTTTTCTTTTAATATTGTTTGTATGTATGTATATATATATATATATATATATATATATATATATATATATATATATATATATATATATATATATATTACAGTAATTGATGCTGATTTGTAGTATTATCTAATGGTTCTATACATATATATATATACACACACACAAACACAGAGAGAGAAACACTATTAATTAAAAAAAAAAATAAAGAAAAAAACTCAAATTGAAACTTTTTTCTCTGCACTTTGAGCAACAATAACAATAAGGTACACCTGAGAATTAATGGGATTTCACATCAATTTTTAATAATCATATTATTAAATAACTTTTAATATAAAATGATTGGTGATTATTTTTTTTTTAATTCTACACATAAAAAAAAATCGACTTCTACCAGAAAACTGTTTTGTTTTTATTATTGTTTAAATGTGTAAAATATAAAAGAAATAAACTCAAAATAAAACTTTTCACTTTGACTTTTGAATCAATAACAAGGTATTGGAAAATTGGGATTTCATATAAGCATTCATATGATTAAATAACTTTAAGATTAAATAACTTTTTATTTAAATATGATATGATTGAAGATTATTTTTGCAGAATATCTCTTTACGTATAAAATATCAACTAATGCCAGAAAACTTTAACTTAATATTGTTTGTGTATAGGGGAAAGTGGATTCTTTTAAGCTAATTGATTACAGCACTGAATTTATTATACTTGTGTTTAACACATCATTAGCTCAGAATGATTCATTTTATCCTAACTGGTCGTTTTGAGCTTCTAAAAGTAAAAATTTTCAACATTGTACTTTTCTTTATTATTAATTAAAAGTTATAGAAATTAAAAAAAAAAAAAAAAACTTTTTTATAAAGGTACATTTATAAAGGTTTTTTATAAGATACTTTCTTTTATTTAATATTAAAGTTAATATGCTAAAAAGAAAGCTTTAAATAATAATTTTATGAGAATGCCTTGAACTTCAACATCGGGCACAGTACACCACCACTGCTGAGGTACAGTGGTGCACAATCTATTCTATTACGGTAAAGTAGAATTTTTAAAATATTTAATAATTGTTCTATTCTCTAAAAATAAATATTGTTTTAAAGTAATTATTTAACTGTAAAATACAGTAAACGAAGAAAAATATACGTATTATAGTAAAAAATATTTTGGTTGTTTGTATTTACTGAAATTCATTAGTTCAATAGTTCTGAAATTTCATTAATAATTTTAAATGTAACATAAAACAAATTTAGGATCAACACTTTATGGGTACTAATCTATTGTTTGTATCGGGGTTATTGTAAAATCACTCTTAGATCCAAAATTATTTCAGGAAAATTTCAGTCTCATAAGTATTTTCAAGTTTCATTTTCAAAAAATTTCATGACAATGACTTTATTTCATTTAATAATTTCACCTTATTTTCAATTGTTCCTGTATCAATCAGTTATTTAAAATATATAAAAAAATTTCTGTTTTGTTTGAAAAGTTTGCATTATTATGTTATTTTGGAGGTAAAGGGGAAATAAAAAGGATTTAAATTAATAAAAAATAAATTTATATAATATTTCAAATAATGCTTAATAGTGGACTAGTGTACCTTGCTTCTGAAGCACACTGGTCCACTTTATGAACATATACAAATATATATATTGTAAAAAAATTTTGACGCATGTAAAAATGCTTAAGGAATGTTCAAAAATATTTTTATGCAGATTGTACTTTCCATTAAGCAGAAAAAAAAAAAAAAAAAAATGCAAAAGTGGTCCACTGTGTACCAATCTCCCCTATACATAAACACACTGCAAAATAAAAGTTTTCACTCCAAATTTCAAGCAACATTAATAACAATATTTACTTATAGACCGGAAGGCCATTGCACAGAAAATCACCTCTTCTAGTTCATGACTGAAATTCCGGAATCAGTTAAAACTCAATTTGCATATTAAAACACAATCGGTCTACCAAGTAATATCTTGGTGGAAAGCAAAGCACGTGAAAACCTGATTTTAGCAAATGACCCATAGGTTTACCATTATGTTTTCCATCTCCTAGTCCTCCATGTTTTCATAACTTTGGATACAGGTAAATACAGATGTAAAACTACCAGTCAATTGCTAAAATCGGGTTTTGAGGTGTTTTTCACAAGATATGACTTAACTGTCCGAGTGTATAGTAATATGCAAATCGAGTTTTAATTAATTCTGAAATTTCAGCCATGACCTCAATGAAGTGACTGTCTGTGCTGCCATTTCCCAGTCTAGATCAGAGGTCCATAATCATTAATCATACTTTTAATTTTAATAAGATCATTTTTAATATGAAATGATTAAAGATTATTTATCCGAAAAAGAACTAAGATTTTTCTGTTCATTTCAGAAATCAAAACAAAAAGTTCATTAATTACTCTTGAATTTACAATACTAAATATACACTGGTGTGCAAAATTTAAGGAAGAGTCCCAAAATGCCAATTTTCAAGGGATTTTCAATCGTTAATTTTCATGGGAATATTCAAAAGGAAGTAATATAATTCGAATAATTATTATCCCTGCATAACAGCTAGTCCATATAACATCTCATTCAAGTCACACATGGTCACAAGAGTCACAGTCACTATGGCAAAATGAAAAATAGAAATTCCATGTTTCTTTTATGAGTCTCAAAATGACTACTATTTGTGACTCCATTGACAGATCATTGCGACTGCTGCTTTGTGGCAAGTCACCAGGTGACTTTGGAATATCATTTCATTGAGACTCTTGTGTGACCTCTTATCTGGAGACTTAATTTCAAAGTTATTGTGAACATTGCATTATGTTAAAATACCAAATAATGTCCCATTAAAGTCACATGGTGACTTTTCACCACTTTTCACAGTGGTTACTTCACAAGAGGGTCTCTGTCACCATTTGACAAAGTCTTGTGACAGAAAGTCACCATATGACTTTAATGTGACATTTTTGGTGATTTATCATAATGCAACATTCACAATGACTTTGAAATTGAGTCTCCAAATGGCAGTCACATGAGAGTAATAATATAAACAATAAAACAACAATGTAAAGTGACCTGGTGACTCGACAAGAAGCAGCAGTCACAGTGACCTGTCAATGGAGTCACATATAGTAGTCATTTGAGACTCAAAAAAGAGACGTAGGGAATTTCCTATTTTTTGTTTCACTGTAGTGACTGTGACTCTTGTGACCTGAATGAGATGTTATATGGACTAGCTGTTATGCAAGGATAGTAATTATTCGAATTATATTACTTCCTTTTAAAAATTCGCGTGAAAATTATCGCTTGAAAATCCTTTGAAAATTGGCATTTTGGGTCTTGTCCTTAAAATTTTGCACACCAGTGTATATACCTATATATATGGTATATATATTTTACATTAATAATTTTTCTAGAATAAAATTTTTATTATCAATTTTTGCTTAAATTTCAGCATTTCATATAAATACTATAATACAAAAGAGTTTTTTTTTTTCTTTTTTTAATACTAAACTACGTGTTTAATTTTATTAATATTTTGTTTATGTTTGGTTGGCTAATAATGCAGGGTTCAGTGATATTATATCTTGATATAGCTATATCTTATATTTATTTTCAAAATACCACTGTGTATATTTTTGATATTTTCAATCAAAACTTCTTTTGAAAAGGAATTTTTCATAGATGTACGTAAAAAACTTTTACTCTGGTAGTGACTTTTTAACCAAGAACAATAGCAGCAAGAAAAAGAAATTGAACCTTAAAATCTGAATTTTTAAATGTGTAACTAATAATTATATAAAGCAATATTTAATTATAAAAGCTACAGAAAGATTAACTGTCTAATTTATTTAACTAGTTAGTAAATGAAAGGAAAAAAAGGATTTTAAAAGAAATAACTATAAAAGTTGTATTTTTATTAAACATTAAAATTTTATGCAATTTTATAAATTAATCTTAACTAGTTTATTAAAACAAGTTTTAATATTTCAATTAAAATAAATAAAATAAATTAATCTTAACTAGTTTATTTAAAAAAGTATCAATATTTCAATTAAAATATATAAAATGATGAAATATAAATAAACATCCAATCATAAATTTTATTAATTTTACTTTTTAATTTTGTTAATTTTAGTAATTTAAATGAAGACATTACCACATACTAATTAAATAATAATTCAAAAAAGACCTTAGGTAAATAAAACAAATGCAACAAAACAAAATTATTAGTTATTCATAAAAGAATTGTTTAAATTGATCCAAATAACTACTTAATAATTTTTTTAATCACCAATTTTTCTGAGAGAATCAAACTGGATGATAAAGTTGTCCAACAATTATTAATAATGTAATATGTTATTACTACCAAGTATATTTAATAATGTAATGGGTTAAAATAAAATTCTTATTATCAACAGTGTTGTAGTCATAACAACACCAGAGTGTATACATTAAGTCATGAATGTTCATGGCTAAAGTATGTTCATAGTTTTATTTTATAAACACAGAGCACATGACGTTATTAGAAAATATCCAGGAAGCATACAGTAAATACTGCCATATACCTTCCACTACACCCAGTGGCGTAGCTAGCGGGGGCGGAGGGGGCGGTCCGCCCCGGGTGTCACCCTCTAAGGAGTGACACCCAATCTTTATTTGCAAGAAAAGTACATAATTTTATAAGATTATGGAAAGGAATTTTGAAATAAAATTAAATTTTTAGTGCACGTCGCAATAGTGTTAGTTTTCTTTTCTTTGAGAATGTGAAATTTTATACAGAATGGTGTATCTAAGTAAGACATGCACCAGGGAACAAAAACCGACCTATCCAACGAATGGATAGCAAAAGCAAATTTTAAACGAAATAATATTCTCCTATGTATAGACACCACATTGACTTATGCGGACTATGAGTTGAGTGATGAGTCGCTCCTATAGTTTTTTTTTATGCAGGAGGACAAAAGGTAAATACGGATTAATAACGTAGAATTGTGATTGAAAAAATATGACAGATCAGAAGGGGGTGACACCATGATGGCTAGGGGTGACATCATTTATATCCGCCCCGGGTGTCACACATCCTGGCTACGCCACTGACAACACCTGTGATTATCAGTAAACATCTGAGTCTTTATAAAACTTTTTATTTTATAAAAGTATAAGGTACTACTAGGTTATCCCGTCGACCAAAAAATTATTGCCAAACTATAAGATTAAATGCCAATAATGGATGATCGTGAATGTCACATTCAATGACATTAAATACGATTCACATGTTTAAAATGTCATTAAGTGATTTTAATTTCGACTTTTTATTAATATTCTACTAATTATTTGTTTGTTTTTTTTTTTTTTTTTTTTTTTTTTTTTTTGTTATTTAAAATAAAAATTATGTCAATATGTATAATTTGGCTATTAGTTTGGCAATTTGTATAATTTGGCGAAATTTGTCGACGGGATAACAGAGTAGTACTAATTATAATCAACATATTTTATACATCATAAGTAAATAAATATTGTAAAAAATAAGTATAATCACAAAATTCTCGATTATGCTTCAATTATACTCATAATTTATTTTACATTTAACTGTTGTAAAAATAATAATAGATTAAATTCATGCAAATTAGGGACTAAATTTTTCATTCGGTTGATTTGAACAATTTATACATTTGGTTTCCAATTATTTATACTTATGTTTTTGGGGAAAAAAAAGGGGGGGGGGAGCGGGAATTTCACTAGTAACAAGAAATATCAATTTTACAAGGGTGATTCTCTCCAAATAGACCAAAATAATAGTCATGAGGTAGTGACTGTGAGGGAGTGATGAATTTTAACATAATGCCCATTTACTTTTTTACCATTACCTGAATTGCGATTAGCCTTGGTGGTTTTAGCTCTATCTAAATGCTTATAATTCAGTAATAATTTAAAATTCTTAGGTAGTGACTGTGAGGGAGTGATGAATTTTAACATAATGCCCATTTACTTTTTTACCATTACCTGAATTGCGATTAGCCTTGGTGGTTTTAGCTCTATCTAAATGCTTATAATTCAGTAATAATTTAAAATTCTTAATATTTACCTGTATTCAGTGGAGAGTGATGAGGAAGGTAGGACCTCATCACTTTCTCATCAGACTATACTCAATACAGGTAAATATTACAGGGGTTGCAGTGTCCCTAAAATTTTCACAATTTCCTACCACAATTTTAAAACGAAAATATTTATTGTACAATTTCAATGTAGATGTTTAAGGAATATGACACAGAGATTTTTGATTAAAAATACTGGTAGGAAAGTGCAAAAATTTTAGGGACGCTGCGACCCCTGATATTAGAAAAATATCAATTATTACTATTTAGAAGTATTTAGATAGAGTTTAAACCCATCAAGGCTAATTTCAATTCAGATAATGGCAAAAAAGTAAATAGGTATTTTATTAAAATTCATCACTCTCTCACGACTATTATTTTGGCCTATTTGGAGAGAATCATCCACAAATTACATTTTAAATTAAAATTTGTCTAAAACTTCTTATTTAACTTATTCAACATAATACAAACACACATATCTATTGGGAAGAATTCTGCCTTTCTTTTCCCCTTTTTTTAAAACTTAGTAATAATTAAAAAAACAGTTAAAATTTTTGAAAAAAGTCATATGTGAAAATTTAGAAAATTGAACTTATTTAGCTAGATACATAAAAAGTCGCTTCTTTTTAAAAGGTAAATAAAGAAACAATAATACAATATAAACTATGAACAAAAACTATCTATAAAGTAATATGTATTTAAAATATTACATGCAAATAAGAAAATGATGCTGTGAATTACAACTTTACAAGCGTAATTAACTCAATATTTAAATTTTGCTTTAAATTACAACTAAACAAAAATTGTTACCGAAAACCGTAACGTTATGATTTCTTGCTTCTAGTTGTTTTTTGATAAAGTTCCCCACTCGAGTACAATTCCTGCCTTCTCTAACAGATCCAAGAAACAAAATAATTTTTAGTCCCATTGTACACTGCTTTTCGTGCGACGGCTGAAACAGAAATAAGACGAAATAAAATGACTCTTCCTTAAAAGACAAGTTTTGATTGCACAGGATGACCTGTTGACCCCGCAATGTGACAGATTTTCTTGAATTGTTTATATTGTTGTTTCCATAGTAATAGTTACGGTTAAAAGTAAATAGTGAAAGGAAATGTTCCTCCATGCAGTTCCATCTTTGGCCGGGATTCAGCCAGATTTTTTACTGTTAGCAAAATCAGATTGGTAACTCAGAAGTCTGCATTTTTGGGGAACGTTTTGCAAAAATGCTTGCATCTGATTGGTCAATCTCGTTTTACTAAAGGAGAAAAATCCAATGGAGGATGTAAAAAGTCACGTGGTATCGGTAATTTACGGTGCGCGCTAAATCTCACAACGCTTAGGGATAAACAAACTGAAGCTCCTCCCATACTAATCAGCAAGCGCGATCTACTGTCGAATCCTTTATAAATACGTTTTGCAGGGTTACGTTTTTGCATAAATTAATTTAAAATTTCTTTTTGCTTCAATTTATATGCTTTAACATTCAAGTTATGTTTTGTACCTTGACTTAGGAATAGAATCTTTTTATATTAGCATGGTTTATTTATTTGTTATTTATTAGCCTCCGATGCTATTTCTTTCAGACAAGCTAAAAATGTCGTGTCATCAGCCGTGAATTTTCTACTCAACCGATTTTGATAATTATTTTTTTAAATGAAAGCTATTTATTTGTAGTTGTGCCCATTTTAGTTATTTTTTAATTTATTTCCGTTTTTATATTTTATTTTTAATTTTAAAAGCTTTTTCATGACATTTCTTCAAAATGGTGGCAACACAGTTTAGCTTTTCTCTCGATAATAAAAAATTATTTTCCAATGATTGCGTGTAATTATGCACTAATTGAGATAAAAAAAAATATTTACTGAGAAATAATATTAATAATGTAAATAAAATAGCAGAAAATAATTTATGATAAAAATTAATGTCTAAATCAAAATAAGAGAAATTTCAAAAGAGGAAAATGATGTCATTCAGCAACCATATAAATGGGAATTACAATATATTACGGATGCCTTTTTCATATTACTAATAACAGTAACTTTTAAAAAACATTTGAAGAGAAAATGACGTCACTATTTAAAACATCGCATTTTTACTCATAACGATATCAGGTACTACTCTGTTATCAAGTCGACCAATTTCGCCAAATTATACAAATCGCCAAACTAATAGCCAAATTATACATATTGACATACTTTTTATTTTAAATAACGAAAAAACAAATAATTCGTTGAATATTAATAAAAATATTAATAAAAAGTCGAAATAAAAATCATTTAATGACATTTTAAACACATGAATCGTATTTAACGTCATTGAATGTGACATTCACGATCATCCATTATTGGCATTTAATCTTATAATTTGGCGATAGTTTTTTGGTCGACGGGATAACCAAGCAGTACCCGATATTACATTTCAATATTTCTTTTTATTATGAACACTAAGATTGAGATTTTACTTTCAGATGATTTCAGTTAGTGAAAATAATGTGCTATTACACGTAAAAATTGCAAGCGACAAAAATCGCCTGCGTTTTTTCGTTTTCTTAGCATTTCATTGGCTGTTCGAAAAGAGTCTTTACCATCATTTGGATTTCCAAACATTTGATTGGCTCTTACTGGCGACTCGCTTCGTTCCAGGCGTCAAAGACGCTCCGACACAAGAGAATCGCACGCTAACCAAACGACTCCTCTGGTCCTATAGCATAACATGGAGACGTCTGCAATTTGACGCCTGCAGCACGACACGTGTAATAGTGCTATTAGAATGCGCGTAAATGGTATTTAATGAATTTAAACATAAACAATGAGAGACTTTAATATATTATGTACATATATATACCGGGTGTCCTGAAAAGGACTGAACGATTTTAAAAATCAATAACTTGCAAACTTTTACAGATATTTAAAAAATTCTTGCTCGAGAGTCATCAAAAAGGTCAAAAGTTTTTTCCCTGCGATTCTGAACTTTAGTTCGAATTACAAATAACAGATGGCGCTAAGAGCGCTAGGTGCTGTGTTGAGATGGATATTGACGTCATTTGGTACTGAAGCAAAATAAGGAGGTTAAAACTGTGGAGTGGGTCTCGTTTGACAATGTAATCTTGCTCTTAGGGCCCAATGTTGAACTTTTGTTTATTTGTTTTTATAGAACAACATACATTTGACCTGTGTACTCGACATGAAGCCCGATTTTGGACTCAGTCGGTATGATTTCAATGAAATGTGTTGTTGTCATGGAAATAATAAGTCCTTTTACATAATAGCAGCGATTGAAACTGGGCATGAATTTAACGAGCAGCATACGAGTTTTGCAGACGATTTTACATTTAAGAAAGCTGTATTTTCTCGGATTAAATTACTTTTTATCATCTAATTTAAAGAATATTTATGCATCATATTTTAAAACAAAGTGAAACGATTTAATAGTTTTTTTTTTTTTTTGTTAATAATTAATCAATTTTGCTATTTTAAAAAATTTGTTAAATTCTAAGAAATGCTAATTCTTTTAAAGAAGTTCCTTGATAGAGTTTTATGTATCTTGTAAAAAAATTGCGGAAATGGTTTATTCGTTAGAACAACGAATATTTATAGTATAAGCATTGAAAACTTTGTGCAATAGCTGTTGCACTCTTTTGAAAAAATACCTAAATACAAAATTTATTATGATTATGTATATTAAATTCATGGTAATAGGGAAATAATACTACCTCCATCTTAAATGAGCCATAATCATTATGACAACCTAGAATTATCGCCTATCATTGGATATCATTGAATTAGTCACGCATGATAGGTTTTAACAGAATGAAGAAAACATTTTTTAATATCTTTTTAAGCTTTGATTCGCTTTTCATAAAACTTTAAATGAGTAACGAAAATTCTGCAACGAGTATATATATTATAATTCAAAGCATTCTGTTGTGTAGTTTTTGTTTTATTATGAGCGTACAGATAAAAGAAATTCCAGATGATGAATATAAGTGCTACATATATAATTATCATCACAGAACATAATGTAATGGGATAGTTTTGAGTGTCTGTGTAAATGAATAATGAATTATGCACAGTTTGTTTACAATAACCCAAGACGGCATAATAAATCTCATTAACATACATCTCAACACACTTACAGACCAATTCAATTTATTCAACGCAAGTTAGAGTTTGGACAGACAGACAGGCAGACGACTAACTAAATAGAAATTATAAACACTTTCAACTATGTTGGAAAGCGTTAAAAACACAGGTTAAGTTGAAATTTGACATTTAGCAATTTATTTAAATAGACGGAAGCATATTTGAAAAATCATATCAAAACTAAAAACTTCAAGCAATTATCATTAGCGTACAGCATTTTTGATGAAGCATAGTTTCCGAAATCTTTTGTGTGTCCCTGTAAATACTTCGTATTTTCTATTACACAGTAAGTAACTCGTAATAAACCTAAGCAACTTATAGCAATTTTATTATATGTGTAACAAAATTAAAATATGCCGCAAAGTATGTTCCCTTCTATACCGTTATGTTACATAATTATTTTGTGTGTCCCTGTAAATGAATAATAACTATTCTTTGTGCAGTATATTCTACATCATTTGTATTTTAATTTAATTCATAAAAGCATATTAAATATGATTATGTTCGGACGGGCGTAATATCACCAAAAAGCACTTGAAACTTTTTCCCCCGTCGGCCATAACGTAACAAAATACTTTTGACTGCCCCTGTATTGGAAATACACATCCGATTTTCATAAAATTTGAAATAAATGGACAAAATTATTCAACAAATATATATTTAAAATTTCAAATGATTCGACAGAGTAATTTTTGCACTGTTATATGCGGGCAGACAGACGGACGGATGGACCAGAGACGAGTATAGGTGATATGCATTTATATTATTACTAACGTATCTGAAAAACAGTTAAATTAAAAAGCGCATGCCGAAATTGAAAACGCATTTCCAGTAATTATTACTTAAAGACAGTACAGTAACCGATTTCTTTTTGTGTGCTCCTGTAAATGAACGTTAAATGCTATAAATACCAAATACCCTATTCTATCATAATCATCTTATACTGAAATTCAGTGATTTATATCAGTTTCAATACATTTGAAATAGTGTACTTCATTAATATACACTGCAAGCGATTTTTCCCTATAGACTATGATGTGATACAATCTTTTGGGTGTACCTGTAAATGAACTGTAAATCCCACATACTTAATATACAATACAGGATATGACTAGGTGAGATAAAAAAGGTTTAAGAGATACCCAAATAAATAAATAGATAAATAAGATATCCTGTTCTCAAAAGTACTTAGATTCTTGGAATGTAAAAAAAAATAAAAATAAATAAAAGTCGGTAATTCGAACGTTGTTGTTTCACGCATTTTGATTTCAAAGGAGTCGTACCCATGAAAACAATATTTTTCTCTATTATTGCGCTGTAGCCAGCAAAATCAAAATTATATGGATTGCATTCAAAATCGGACGGTAAAAGCAAAAGTTCATTTTCGAATAAGATCCACTCCACAGCCTTAATCTCCTTATTTTGCTTCAGTGCCAAGCAAGGAGCTTAAACTAAGGTTTAAGCTCCTTGGTGCCAAGTGACGTCAATATCCGTCTCAACACAGCACCTAGCGCTCCCAGCGCCATCTATTGTTTGTAATTCGAACTAAAATTCAGAATCGCAGGAAAAAAACTTTTGACCTTTTAGATGACTCTCATGCAAGAATTTTTTAAATATCTGTAAAAGTTTGCAAGTTATTGATTTTTAAAATCGTTCAGTCCTTTTCAGGACACCCGGTACATATTGTATGACATATATATATTATTTGTTGAAGTAGCTATTTAATTAATCACTGGAAAAAATGTTTTCATAGATAAAAAAAAATCATATTGAGAAAAATGATCTTAATATACATGAAAACGTATTCAAAAATAAAAGCCATATGTTTCAACAAAATCTAATCGACAATTCTCAGTTGGACTTTGAGCTTGAAACAAATTTAATTTAAATTATGAATTTCGTTTTAAATTTCAAATTTTCATGATTAAATTTGAATATAAATACATATAACTATCGATATAACAAAATTATACTTAAAACAAACTAAAACTTATAAATTTAAAGTTATTTAAATTAAAGGGTATAGCGAGGTAAGAATGGCGAAATGGCCCCCATGGTCAATGACTGAATTATTATTTGTACTAGTATCAGCACTCTAAAAGAATACAAAATGCAAGGTCATTGACCCCCCATCTTGACCTGTCTTTAAGATATTCGAGAAAGTTCGTACGCGCGCCGTTATTTTTTAAATGTATTTTTCTAAAAAACTATAAAAGCTAGAAAGATGGGACCAATTGCGTATATTGAGAGATACTTTGAAAAAATTTTCATATTTTTTTCAGAGTTTTCGTGAAATGACATCTGTGCAAAATAATGAAACAAAGTATAAATCTTTTATTTTAGTAGTGTTCTGTTATGTTTACCGCGCCAAAAAAAATACATAATATTCTTTAATTTATATACTTATAGCACACAAAAAATGATCAAAATCAAAGAGGCGCTTTTTGAGTAATATCTAAGAATAGAAAAGGTTAAAATAAAAATTCTAAATAGAAAAGGAAGTAAAAAAGAAAAATTGATACCGGACAAATTTAAAAGAAAAAGTAATACTCATATACGGTTAGTAAGGCACAGACATACAGGTATTGAGTGAGTAAGGTAGTGAAATTAGCGGTCGCCCCGACGTAAATACCCATTATGATATTCGTAGGGAGATTTTGCTGTTTTAATCCATCAGTCAGTGGATAGTTATTATAAAACTAGAAGATAGCCCGTCAAAATGATGTGTTTGCATTTTTAAAGGATTATAAAAAATTATAACAACTGTGGTCAATCATAGCCATTTTAGACTGAAACAATTTTGATAAAACAGCGATTAAACTTGGAGAGAAAAAAATCTAACAAAAAAAAAAAAAAAAAAAAAAAGAAAAAGAAAAAAGAAAGAAAGAAAATTTCAACAGAAATCTGCATTTAAAACTATAGCAAAACTACCTGGTAGATGGGGGTGGGGATTATAATGAAATTTAAAACGCACCCGCGGTTTGCTTAAATAAAAAGTTTTAATTAAATATTGTTTTTGAAATCGTGAAAAGATATCAAAGCAAAGAAAATGTAGAGACATCATTTACAGCTCCCACTGTGAATCTGACCAATGAGAACACTCCATTACGACTATGGAACGATTTAATTGGTCAGAAAATAGATTGCCTTTTAAATCGGAGATAACTTTTCACAATGTTTTTTATACATTTGAAATTCTCAAGAGTCATTCACGGCTGTAAAGAAAAAAAAATTAAAGCAACCCGAATATAAAAATTTTAACAATATTGCATTTAAAACGCACCTTTGCTTTCCTTTAATAAAAAGTTTTAATTAAATATATTTTTTGAAATCGTGGAAAGATTTCAAAGCGAAGTAAAATGTAGTGATATCATTTACAGCTCCCAATGTAAATCTGACCAATGAGAACGCTCCATTACGACTATGAAACGTTTTCATTGGTGAATGAGTTTCTTTTTCTCGTGGATAGGTTGACCCCGGAAGGGTTTTATATATACTAGCAAAAGCCATGCTTTGTTTGGATTCGCGAAGTATTATGCTATACGATAAATATTTGAAAGTAATAATATATTTTTTAAATTACTTTTGCATCCATATTAAGCAAAAATATAATTTTATGTTTCGGCACATTTTAATTTAAAAATTTACTTTTACCAAATAACTAAAAATTTCCTCAGATTGTTTATTAATGATATAAGACTGGTATAAATAATAATATTTTCGAAGTAGAATTATACAAAATATTAATTTTATTTGTTTACAATTCTTTTATTGCCACTTCACAAAAATATAATGCAATTCTTTTAAAATTCTTAAATATCGTCTGCTTAAATGATTTCACAAAATAAGAATAAATTGTGTATTTGAATTCCTAACACAGAAAAATACTTTTATAATTGAATGTTAATAGGAAAATTTTCACAAATTTTAATTCATTAAAAATATGCTATAATTTTTCTAAAAAAAAAAAGTATTTTATAAATTTTATAAAATAAATCACGAAACTATACATAATTAAAAGGAATGAGCATAGTTTGAAAATCTGAAAGCAGTTTTTGAGATATTTTGTCAGAATAATGAAAATATATTTTATTCATTTAATGATGATTCTAGCTATAATTACTGACCCCATGATTTAAGTTTTTCTTCTGAAAACGTACGTGTTTTACTTTTTATTTGAAAAAATGCGTTTGTAATGGAAAAACATGTAAAATAAATTAATTAAAATAATAATTTTTTGAAAAGTATTTCTGTAAAAAAAAATAATATTCTGCAAATCTACAGATCATAATTTATATTTGTGTTTAATTTCATGTCAAAATACTGTATAGTTTTTTTGTAAGGCGTACGACAAAATGTCATTTGAGTGGCCTAGTAGAGGATTCGATTCGCTCATACTAATAATACGATTTTACGTATCTTTTATTAGTCTTGCTGTGTCAAGACAACAATACATAAACAATTGACTGGTTTGTCATAATTAGGTGAGAATAATTGTTTACGGCCGCCGAAAGTTCTACGGTGACAATAATGTTCGTGCAATGTAAAGTTTGTGACATTTTTGTGCATAAAGTTCGTGGAAGAAAGAAAGTTATCGCTACTGAAGAGGATGCTAGATTATATAGTGACTCGAATAAAAAACAGTTTCTGTTGGTGACATAGGGGGCACTCGCGCAAAATTTCCCGAAGCTATCATGATTAAGAATTAAGGTTGTATTCAAAATTGGTTATTTTATAACTCATTTTTAAATTCAATTTTGTTCTCAAACGCATTCAATTGGCAGTCTTTTGTTATTAAGAACTATATAATATACCGTATTAGTCGATTTTTTAATAAAGTCAGAATTATTTCAAAATATGTTGTCAAAATGAGCATTTGATCCGAATTTAGCTTAAGATGATTCAGATAAAACCAGTCCTTACAGAAAAATGAAATTAAAAAATTTTCAAAAGAGGACAAATAAAGTTGTTAAACTGGGTTTATCTGTAATCAAATTT
This sequence comes from Maratus speculifer, assembly GCA_964019185.1. Taxonomy (NCBI): domain Eukaryota; kingdom Metazoa; phylum Arthropoda; class Arachnida; order Araneae; family Salticidae; genus Maratus; species Maratus speculifer. The sequence goes on from CAXHSM010000448.1 coordinate 16,088, forward strand.
TCTTTTTTGTTGTTGAAATGAGCACTCTTCGAAATCTACCTCCGCCTATAGGCCAAGCCGACAGGGATTTTTTAAATGATGAAGTCAAAATTGTAATAAATGAAAATAATGATGTTTGAAATCTTATTTATGATGTAATTATAATAAATAATTCTAAAAAAGACCTCTTTAGCTAGTTCCTACCATCCGTGATCTCACTTATTAAAATCATAATTACTCAAAGAAGCACCTCTTTGATTTTGATCAGGTTTTGCGTGCTATAAATATATAAATGAAAGAACATTATATACATATATATATATATTTGGCGCGGTAGACATGATAATGATAGGTCTAACTATAATTATCATCATCTCTACTTTCATTAATTACAACATTGACTCCATCGCTTAAAAATTTTTTACGCAGAATTTCAATAGGACAAGCATACATGGGGTGTAGGTCGGGGCGATCGCTAGTTTCATCGCTCCACCCACTCACTAGCTCTATTTCAGTGTCCCACTAGCCGTGTTTCTGACACACGCTAGCCGTATATCAGTGTTACTTTTTCTTTTAAATTTGTCCGGTATCAATTTTTCTCTTTTTCTTCCTTTTCTATTTAGAATTTTTATTTTAACCTTTTCTATTTTCTTCTTAGATATTACTCAAAAAGCGCCTCTTTGATTTTGATAATTTTTTGTGTGCTATAAGTATATAAATTAAAGAATATTATGTATTTTTTTCGGCGCGGTAGACGTAACAGAACAGTAGTAAAATAAAAGATTTATACTTTGTTTCAATATTCTGCACAGTTGTCATTTCACGAAAACTCTGAAAAAAATATGAAATATTTTTCAAAGTATCTATCAATATACGCAATTGGTCCCATCTCTCTAGCTTTTATAGTTTTTCAGAAAAATACATTTAAAAAATAACGGCGCGCGCACGAACTTTATCGAATATCTTAAAGACAGGTCAAGATGGGGGGTCAATGACCTTGCATTTCGTACTCTTTTAGAGTGCTGATACTAGTACAAATAATAATTCAGTCATTGACCATGGGGGCCATTTCGCCATTCTTATCTCGCTATACCCTTTATCAAAACAAGTTCAACATGAAACTTATTTTTTTCTAGAAGTGTATTTGACATAAAGTATTTTTTGAAATTACATTCCTTCGCCAAACGGCGATAAATCGCCAAATAACGAAATTTTCATTATTTTTTTACGGATACTGAATGGAAGTTCCGCCAAAATTTTTTTTATAAACGTATATATCCACACGAGAAGAACATCTTGTAATTTTTTCAGATTTTTCGGAGTATGCCCGTATGGAGACCTTCCTTGTTAGCAGTACTTATTATTCTACAAGAGGCGAATCACAGACGTTGCCGTAGAAACCAGGGTTTACTCGAAAAGCACAGAATTGCTAATAAACAAGCATAAGCGTCATTTTGGCGGGAAAATATAATGCGTGTGCAAAAATTGATATGTTTTGAGGCTCCTATGAAATTAATTTTATTACATAATCATTTACTAAAATAACGAATATCATTATTATTCTTTTCTTAGTTTTACCTTTTTTTTTCAGTTTTGTTTCATATTATTGTTGATCTGCCCAACTCACAAAATGCGAACAATATCTAAAAATCCTGAAAAATTTTAAAAACTTTGCACAAATTCTGGAAAAACTTTGTTGAAAAATGGAATTTTTTACTGGAATAAGCTAAAAGTTTTAAACTGAATTAAATGCATGGATGTCACATTCTTTTAAAAGAACTTTCTATGCGATTTTTTTAGTTTCGGTGTGATTTTTTTTTTTAAATCACAGAGGAGAGAGGACAAAATTTATATATTTAAGCTCAAAATTTAAAACCTAATACCTCTTTAAAAAAAAGTCTCAAAAAGCAAAAAATTCTGCGAATCACATTAAAACACCAAGAAAATAAAAATAAAAATAGAATTCTAAGCAAATTTTATTGAAAAGAGGAAAGCATTAATTTTATTGAGTTAAAATATTAAAGCTGAATTCTCCGAAAATCTATTTAAAACAGAAAATTTATTATTTATACCCAATCACTGGCAGTAATCTGGAAAAAGCCAGGTACCACACTATCAGACTGAGAACCTCTCAACTTTAATGTATATAAAGTTATAGATACTTGGGTGTAAAAACGTCATGATTTTTTAGAAATTAAATTATTATATATATTTTTTATTAACGTCCCCATTTTTTTAATTATCGTTATAACGAAATATTTTCATTTTTTCCTGTTATTGTTGTGTAAGCGTTGATTTTATCAGACTCACGTTAATGCAGTATTCAAAAATTTTAAACCTTTTCGTTTCCATCCTCTTGGGTCGATTTTGCCCTTTCGCAATCCCCGCCGTGATATCAGCCTTCATAGAGTATTTGACGAGTTTGAAGAGATCCGAGCATAACTGCGATTTTTATCCTGCGAACAAAATTTTGTATATATATATACACTATATGGCCAAAAGTGACGGGCCACTTAATATTTTAAACATTTTGTTAAATATCTAGAAAAATACATGAAGAATTTTCCTGAAACTCTAAGTGTGTAAAAAATAGTAGTACAGGTCATACATTTCCGTGAAGATTTTTTCCTGAAACCCCATAAAAAACCGTCAAAAAAAAAAAAAAAAGACTATTATTTTTTGGATAACTCTATAAAACCAATGTAGCAAAAGCGTTCAAACTGTAGATTATGATTAAGTGACTTATTGTAATAAACTGTGTTTATTTTTATGTGGATAACATGTATAGTCGTAGAGAAATTAAGATTTTTATGTTCCAAATTTTGCTTATAATTTGCAGAGTTTTTAATATAAAAAAATAAATGTTCTTTCTAGAAAATATGATAAATTTGTACATAACACCCTGTAATCAGAATTAATAAAAATAATAAAAATTGTATCAAAAATGAGAATATTTACTAAAATTTGCGTATGCGTGAAGGCTATCAAAATTTCATTTGCATATTGTGTTAGGTAGATGTATACACTATCTACCAAAAAGTATTTGTACACTTTCAGTTTTTGACATTTTGTCAAATATTTAAAAACATACTGGTCGGATTCTTCTGGAACTTCAGAAATATAAAGATTATGTTTCACTTTATATTTATTTACATTCATTTGTTAAGCGGGTAATTAGGGGGCCGGCAAAAAAACAAAGAATAATAGAAATATTTGGGATCGCCCTGTACATGAAAATGCACGAAACGACTTATCGCTTGACAATACAAATATATGAATACAGTAGAATATGTACACTAATTTTTGTGAGAATAGCATGTATATTTATGGCGATAGAGCGATTTTTTTGAAAAATTCAAAAAATTCTGGTATGTTTTTTGTTTATATCATGCTGGGTTTTTGACCAAATTTAACGCAAATTTCAAAAAAATTGGCAAAATGCAGTAGAAAAAATGTAGCGCAATTGGAATATAAATATATTAAATATTTTATGAAATATGAGTAGTTGTATAAAATAATTTTTATCTGCGCATGCGCGAACTAGAAGAACATTTTTTTTTTACATCATTTAATTGTCAATTCTATGGAGTGACTTATAAAAAAAAATCCAATCAAATATCGTGAAAATTCAAAAAGATATCATTATTTTAGTGAGATGTTTTTACTCTGCTCTCTAAAAACGGCTGAATCTTAAGGGATTCTCCACAAATTGACATTTTTTAATAACTGACTTTAAAAAAAAAACTAGTATTGAATTAATACAATATCTAATACAATATTGCTGCTAATAAGTACTTGACAATTGTGATAGAAAAGAAAAAGAGCTTTATTCACATTCAGGGCCAAAACTAAGAGAGGGTTGGGGGGAAAGGGCATGTGCCCCGGGCGCTAGGATGAAAGTGTCCCAAATGTACATTTTGTTTGGCGATTTTTTCCATGTCTATGTTTAGCATGATATTGTCAAAATCGTCCCATTCAAAGCATTTCTCCTATACCAAAGCACAGAAGAATCTAATGATGATGGCATAAAGATCCCGCATAAAGCAGATTTTTTTTTTTTTTTTTTTTCGTTTTGATTCGGTTTCACGATTTTAAGGTATCATTTTTTTTTAAACAAAGCAGACTACTTTAATCAATATTACATATTTTAAGTTTTAAAATAAGTCGGCTATTAATAAATTAGAAAATTTTTCTTTCCAAATACTTTTGCAGATGCTTTGCAAAGAAGAAAAGGGAGGGGGGGGGGGAGTTCACCAAAATTCATTGAAATATAAATATATTAAATATTTTCTAAAATGTTCTATGTCATGCAATATTTTCAACCAAATATAAAGCCACATTCAGAAAAATTCGCAAAATGTAGTAGAAAGAATAAGGTGCTATTGAAATATAAATATATTAAAAGTTTTCTAAAATATGAGTATTTGTATGAAATATTTTTTAATCAGCGTATGCGTGAACGATAAAATTTATCATTTTACATAATTTAATATTCAACTCTATGGAGCTACCCATAAAAAAATCCGATCGAATTTCGTGGAAATTCAGAAAGTTATTGTGGATAGGAGTGAACTGATTTTCAATTGGTCTCTGAAAGCAGTTGAATGACGTCAGATTTTACGCAAATTGCCAAATCTCCATTTACGTTTTTTACTGGTGATTTACTTCTTTTCTTAGATAATTACCAGAACGAACCTATTTCAGGATAAAAATAATTATAAAAAATCGAAGCATTTGTGTCAAATCTACCCATTGATACATAATTGATAATGGCTCTTATGCAAATGCCGATATCTGCGATGCTGAAATACGTCAAGTTCTCCACTGTTAAATGTGGTGTCGAAAACAACACTGACATCAATCGCATGCATGATGCCAAGAAGAGCAGAGCTGTCTGATTTTGAGAAAGGTGTGATCATCGGGTACCACCGAAATGGCCGATCTTTAATAGACATATCTAGCGAGCTTAATTACCCCAAAACGACTGTGGCTTATGTGATTAGAAAATGGAAGCTGAATGGTGATTGTCAGAATGTGGCCAGAGTAGGCAGACCGACGAAACTGGGAGATAGAGACCGACGGGTTCTGTCTAGAGAAATTCGGAAGAACCGCAACCAACCAATGTTACACATACGCCAAGAATTTCAACAAGCTTCAGGATGTGTTGTTTCCATGAATACCATCCGTAAGGAAGCTCATCTGCTTAATTTTTATGGCCGTGCTGCCGCCCATAAGCCTTTAATCACCAAGTCCAACCGCGCAGCTCGGTTAAGTTGGTGCAAAACAGGCCAGCAATGGACTGTACAGCAATGGAAACAGGTTCTCTGGAGTGAAGAATCAAGGTTCACCCTCTACCGTTTTGATGGTAGGGTCTGGGTCTGGCGTCTGCCTGGAGAACGCCTCCTACCAGAATGTATTGTGCCCACAGTTAAATTTGGCGGAGGGGGAATTATGTTCTGGGGTTGTTTTTCCTGGTTCGGACTAGGATCCTTGGTCCCAATTCATGGTAAGCTCAATGCCGATGCCTAATGTAATATACTGGACAACAGTGTACTTCCTACGTTGTGGCAATACTATGGATTGGACCCATGTTATTTCCAGGATGACAACGCAAGCTGCCACGCAGCGAGGTCCAGCATGGATTGGTATGCTGATAATGGAGTGCATCGACTCGAGTGGCCTGCCCAGAGCCCAGACCTGAACCCAATAGAGAACCTCTGGGACGAGTTGGATCGTCGAATTAAGGCGGGTGACACACGCCCAAAATCAGTAAAAGAGCTTACCTGCCTTGTGCAAACAGAGTGGAATAAAATACCATTAAATGTAATACAAGGACTAGTTGAGAGCATGCCCAGGAGAGTCGCAGCTGTAATTGCCTCTCGAGGAGGATCTACAAATTATTAAATGTGAACAGGGCCAAAACCAGTCTTTTTTTCCCGAGGCAAACGTGGATTTTGAAGGTACCCCTTTCCCCCTCCTTCGCAAAGCATATTTACAAAGAAAATTTCTCCAATTTATTAATAGCCGACTTATTTTAAAACTTAAAATATGTAATATAAAATAACGTATTCTGCTTTATTAAAATACTCCAATTTGATACTTTAAACCGAATCAAAAAAATTCTACTTTCAACAGGATCTTTAAGGCCCTTATCCCTGCCCGCGAAGACACTGCTGAGCTAATGCTATTCCTGTGGGGAGGCATTTTTCTAATAACTCTTTCGCATTTTGAAATTTTCAATTTTTTTTTTTTTTTTTTTTTTTTTTTTTTTTTGCATTGGATAGCGGAAGTCCCTCTCAAAATAGCTCCTTGACTACTTTTTCGATTTGAGTCATAGATATTTTTTATAAAGTTAGTTTCACTTTCAGAACCGCTTTTGGAAGTGAAAGAAACATTATAAAAATATCTACGCCAAAATTGAAAAAGGAATCACGGAGCGATCTTGAAAAGAACTTCCGCTATCCAATGCAAAACATATTATTTAAAAATGTCCAAATGCAAAAGAGTTAGAAAAATGCATCCCCATAAGAATAGCATTAGCTCGTGAGCATCTTCGCGGGTAAGGGCAGGGACCTTAAGCCATCATCATTAGATTTTTTTATGCTTTAGCATAGCCCAGATATAATAATTTTAACAATATTATGCTAAACATAGCCATGAAAAAAATCGCCAAACGAAAGATACATTTGGAACACTTTCATCCTAGCGCCCGGAGCACATGCCCTTCTCCCCCCCCCCCTCTCTTAGTTTTGGCCCTGAATGCGAATAAAGCTCTTTTTCTTTTCTATCACAATTGTCAAGTACTTATTAGCAGCAATATTGTATTAGATATTGTATTAATTCAATACTAGTTTTTTTTTTAAAGTCAGTTATTAAAAATTGTCAATTTGTGGAGAATCCCTTAAGATTCAGCCGTTTTTAGCGAGCAGAGTAAAAACATCTCACTAAAATAATGATATCTTTTTGAATTTTCACGATATTTGATTGGATTTTTTTTATAAGTCACTCCATAGAATTAAATATTAAATGATGTAAAAAAAATGTTTTTCTAGTTCGCGCATGCGCAGATAAAAATTATTTTATACAATTACTCATATTTCATAAAATATTTAATATATTTATATTTCAATTGCGCTACATTTTTTCTACTGCATTTTGCCAATTTTTCTGAAATTTGCGTTAAATTTGGTCAAAAACCCAGCATGATATAAACAAAAAACATACCAGAATTTTTTGAATTTTTCAAAAAAATCGCTCTATCGCCATAAATATACATGCTATTCTCACAAAAATTAGTGTACATATTCTACTGTATTCATATATTTGTATTCTAAAGCGATAAGTCGTTTCGTGCATTTTCATGTACAGGGCGATCCCAAATATTTCTATTATTCTTTATTTTTTTGCCGGCCCCCTAATTACCCGCTTAACAAATGAATGTAAATAAATATAAAGTGAAACATAATCTTTTTATTTCTGAAGTTCCAGAAGAATCCGACCAGTATATTTTTAAATATTTGACAAAATGTCAAAAACTGAAAGTGTACAAATACTTTTTGGTAGATAGTGTAGAACAATTTTTCTGAAAGTCTCAAAAACCTAGCTTGAAAATTCTGAAAGTTAACGTTGATAGAATAAGCTCTAAATTCGGTTTCCCCAAAAATAAGTAAAAAAATAGGGGTTGTATGCAAATGTAATAGTACGTGCCATATTGTGTATTCTATATTAGTACTAATCAATTTATGTATGGATACAGCCACCCATCTTTTTGCTTCATTAAGGGAATAACGGATTTTGAACTTATTCTATCGGCGGTCACTTTCAGAATTTTCAAGCTATGATTTAGAAACTTTCACAAAAGTTACTTTATACATTTACTTAACACAATATGCAAATGAAATTTCGATAACCTTCATGCATGCGCAGTGAAAAATTATTTAGTAAACCTGCTCATTTTTCACGCAATTTTTTAGCTCACAGGCTATCAAAGCCTGAGAGCTTATACATGCCCGTTCTGTATGTATGTATGTACGTGCGTAACGCGATAACTCATGATAAAAATATCCGATTTACTTGAAATTTTGGATATAGGCTTATTATGATAAGGCGCTTCCCGGATTAGTTTTGAGAGTTCATTCGATAAGCATAAGAGGGGGAACGGAGGCTAATGCCCTTCCCACGATTTATATAAATAGGGTTTTCATGCAGAATTATCAGTTTTCGTTCAAAATTTAGGTATAGGATCATTCTGATAAGGGCACCACCATGATTAGTTTTGGAGTTCATTGGATAAGTATAAAGAGGGAGAACGGGGGGCTAATTTCCCGCCTTTAATTTAGATGATTGGGTTTTTCATGGAGAATTATCAGATTTCTTTCAAATTTTAGACATTGGATCATTCTGATGAGGGCACCTCCATGATTAGTTTGGCGAGTTCATTTAATAAGTCTAGGACAGGAGAAATGGGAAGTACCCCCTCCTCTTAATTTAGGTTAATGGTTTTTTCACGCAGAATTTACCGATTAGCTTCAAATTCTGGATATAGGTTCATTCTGATAAGGCACGTCCCTCATTTTTTGTGGGAATTCATTAGGCAAGCATAAATTGGGGATCGATGGAATTACCCCTCTTAATTAAGGTAAAATGCATAATTAACCGATTTGCTTCAATTTTTGGATACAGGTTCATAATAATAAGATACTTCCCTAAATAGATGTGAGGTTCTTTTGTTAAGTATAAAGGGAGTACGTTCGATTACCCCCCCTCCCAATTTGATAAATGGGGTTTTATGCAGAATTATTCGATTAGTTTTAAATTTTGGATGTAGGTTCTTTCTGATAAGGCGAATCTTTGAATAGTTTTAGAAGTTTAATTGTTAAGAATAAAAGAGGAGGATAACTTCTCTTAAATTATATAAATGGGTTTTTATGAAGAATTATCCGATTTCCTTCGAATTTTGGATATCGGTTTTTTATATGATATAGCATATTCCTGAAAATATTAAATGGGTTCAATGATCAAGTATAAAAAGAGGAAATGGGTGGAGCTATTTCCTTCTTAATTTGTTTTTCGAGCAGCATACCCTTGAAAATATAAGGCTGTAATATACAATAAGTATGCGTAGACTGTAAGCTCAATGCCATCAGTTTAACTGGGCAATAGTCTTTTTTATATTATTTTGTGATTCTGATTACGTGGTACTGTGTTTAATGTCGTTTGTCATATTTTCGGAAAAGAACATTATTTTATATTAAGAACTCTGCAAATTATAAGCAAAAAACTTGGAAAAATTTGGAACTGTTTTTATAAAAAATTTCTCTACGAATATATATGTTATCCGCATAAAAATGAACATAGTTTATTATAATAAGCCACATAATCATAATGTAGAGTTTGAACGCTTTTGCTAGATTAATTTTGACAGGGTTATCCAAAAGATATACGTTCTCTTTTCAATTTGTTGAAGGTCCTTTATGGTGTTTCGAGAAAAAATCTTCACGGAAATGTATGACCTATACTATTATATTTACACACTTAAAATTTCAGGAAAATTCCTCATATATTTTTCTAGATATTTAACAAAATGTCAAACATCGCAAGAGGTGAGTCACCTTTGGCCGTAAAATGTATGAAGCGTTAAACTACTGTTAAAGGGGATTTCCGTGATATTTTCATTATTGTACAATCCAAAAGTGTATAAAGTTACGTACAGAATTGGACCAAATGTTTTGTGTGTGTTTTTCGCTATGATCAGCAGATCTTACTTGAATTTGAAAATATTGTGTGGGAAAGGAGCACTTTGATAGCGCTTTTCTTATTATTATTTTCTCTATATATCGTAATTCTATTATCCATCGACTCGTGCAGAGACAGAAATTTGCATTCTACTAAGCCAGCTATTTGCAAATGATAACAGAATAAGGGAAAACCATTGATTTTAATAAATATCAAGATCCACATTAACATTTTTTTGTACTCCCTACTTATTGACTAATTAATTGATTGAAGCAGAAATTTAAAATGAAAATCAAAGTTGGTATAGTAATAAATTAATCAAAATATAACTACATTAACATGTATAATATGTTAATATATTATGAAATAGAATAATTTTTTTTTGGATTGGTGCATCCAACTAGTTTATTTAGAACTTAAAATACAATAAATGGATAGTTTTTAAAGATTTTAGAGAAAATAAAGAATAAATGTGATACAAAGCAGATTATGTGTACATTTTATTAGATTCTTAATCGGAATATTTACTTACGCCTAACATGGCCGCTTGCTTTCTCTAACTTTTTAAAATTATTTAGAATCTTGAGTCCATTTTTCATGCATAAATTTGTCTATACTTTAATATATATATATATATACATTCAAAAATAATTTTGAAATACCGTCCCAATTCGAAGATTTTTCAATTTCGAACACTGTATACATTGATAAGATTTTTGAAAGTAGCGGTAAATTTGATTAAAAACTCTACATTCTATATATATGTAGTACATATATACATACATATATGTATATATATATTGTAAAGCATATGAAAAGTTCTTGAATATTTTCCTATTTAAAAGAAACCTTTATATATCTCAATGAAGAAACATAATGTTCCTACAGAAATGAACACAAATTGTATACAATATCTGCATAGTCATGACCTAGAGCTACATTCGAGTATTTTATTTTACAGGGTAATCCCAAATATTATTTTTTTTCCCTTCAATTTTTTGTTGTTTCCCCTAATTTTGACTATCATTAAACCATTGAAAAATACTAAGTCACATATTTTCTTTACATTTTCAAAGTTCCAGAAGAAATCGTCAAATATTTTTCTAGAAATTCGACAAAACGTGTAAAATCAAAAGTGTCCTGTGATTTTTGATTATATGTAACACATCTTGATTCATTATACATATCGATATATTGAATAAAGACATGATCAGAATACCTGAGAGTTTTCTTAGACACATATTTAATTTTTATTGGTCAATACACAGGTAGAGTCACTGTATTATAATTCTAAACCATTGTCAAATTATCGGAAACAATCGCATTTGGCGCCAGTGGTTAATTTACAATAAATATCTGTAATCTGTTTATTAAAACATTTTTTTATGTAAAAGGTACAGAATCTATAAATATTTTTACTGTTTAAAAGATTAAAAAAAAAAGTTTTTCTGTAAAAAATATGCATTTTCTAAATTTAAAGAAAAAATCTATATTTTTTACAGAAAATAACTCCTTTAATGAACAAATTACACATATTTTTTTGTAAATTAAGCAGCTTTCAACTGCCGCCAAATTTGACAGATTTTCCGTTAATTTAACAGATTTTTTTTTTCAGTTAATTGTTACAAACGAGTTATCTCTGGTAATCAATTTGCAGAGGAAGATTAAAAAAAAAGCAAGTTGGAAATTGCACGTGAAGCGTAGCAAATGAGGTGCGTTCGTACTATAAGTTTTAAAATATTCAGATCTTGCTGGTATAGTAGAGCGTACTTTGGATACAGTATAGTGGTAGAAATCTTTGTGTTCCTGTAAATATGCAGGGAGTAGTTTTTATTATACTTCATTAACGTATATCTTATTCATAAAATGTCAAGTAGGTTAATATAATTAAAACACGCCCCAAACAATGTTTCTCCGTATAACATTATTTGGTGGAATACATTTGTATGGCTTTGTAATTTAATAATAAATATTCTTTGCATCCCAGATTGTACAGAATGTATATTTTAGTACATACATCATAGATACATGTCAATTATATTATGTTCAAATGAGTGTAACATCATTAAAATGCATTTGAAACATTTTTTTTCCCATTGATCGTAATGTAACGGAATATTTTTTATTGTCCCTGTAATTGATCTATGCATCCGATTTTCATAACATTTGAAATGACTCGACAAAATTACGTAATAATTATACGTTTTAAATTTCAAACGATTAAAATGCATTTGAAACTTTTTTCCCATTGATCGTAATGTAACGGAATACTTTTGATTGTCCCTGTAATTGATCTATGCATCCGATTTTCATAACATTTGAAATGACTCGACAAAATTATGTAATAAATATACGTTTTAAATTTCAAACAATTAAAATGCATTTGAAACTTTTTTCCCCATTGACCGTAATGTAATGGAATCCTTTTGATTGTCCCTGTAATTGATCTATCCATCGGATTTTCATAAAATTTGAAATGACTCGACAAAATTATGTAGTAATTATATATTTTAAATTTCAAACGATTCGGTTGGATAGCTTTTGCGTTGTTATATGCGGACAGACAGATGGACGGACTGAGCGACAACAATAGGTGCTACGTATTTACATAATTACGAACGCACCTAGAATGCTTGAAAAGTATTTAAAAAACCACTAGAAATCAATAAATTGAGATACAGCTTTCAAACAAATTGTATTTACAAAAACAACTTTTTTTTTTTTGTTTACAGTTTACTATATATTTTATTTTAATCTTATGTATGTCTAGCAGTCATACTGATACACATTGTCGCACTAATATGTAATCAATTATACCAATGTGACATTGTCACTAACAGCAACAATGTCACAACAACAGCAATTGCACTAAATACTAAAATATATTTGTTTTTCTAATTTAATAGAATGCCATTGAAATATACTTTCTGAATTGTTTGGGTGCCAAAAGAAGCTGCTCTGTTGCGAATAACGTAAAAATATTATTTGCCAACATGATTTAATAAAATAATATTCACGGAATGCATTTCTATTCACATGTATTGTGTGTATGAATACTTGTGTAAAAATCAGTATAATAAATCACTCCATGATGTAAATACAAGAGACTACTGTTAGACAAGTCTTTTTTTATTTCATTGCTGATAAACGTGCAGAGTCGATGAAATACTATAACTAGGTAAACGACATGCATAGCAAAACACATCAGTTGAAATTTCACACAAAAAGAGGCGAAAATTGCACGAGAAATTTTATCAGTCATTATGTAAGTTTCCAAAGAAAGCATCAGCGTATTCCTTCATTTCAAGTGTAAAGAATCGCCTTTGTTAATGGTCGATTTCTGATAGTCTTTGAAAACATTCGTACAAATAAAGAGAATTTTTAATGCATGTCGCGTGATATACTTTTCAGTGTAATGATAATAATAAAAATAAAACAAATTTTGTTACAAAAAAAACTTTTCCAAACAAAAAAAGAAATATTATGAAAAAGTTCATAATTTTGAGTTAAAATAAACTGCATTAAGTAAACGTATTCATTTAAATATTATTATTATTTTTATTATTAGCTTGGTTTAGCAATTGGCTCAAATTTTAGAACACAGTTCTCAGTTGTCATTAAAGATCTAGCGAGTAAAAACGATTTAGGTAAGAACATCATGCATAACATTAAGCATACATAATTTTACTGTTGGTATTTTAATAAAAGTATGAAAAATGTAGTTGTTAATCAAATATGATTCAAACTTGCTAATGTTCTAAGTAGTCATTAAGCATCTTGCGTCTACGGTGTAGGTAAGAACATCATGCAAGTGTATTTTTGCTGTAGATAATTTAATAAAAGTACGATAAGTATAGTTTTTAATCAAGTATAATATAATTCAGACCAGATATAATGTTCTTAGTTGTTATTGAACATCTTGCGAGTAAAACTGGCTTAGGTAAGAACATTTCATATGTGCATTTTTACTGTAGATAATTTAATAATAATGCAATAAGTATAGTTTTTAATCAAATATAATATAATTCAGACTTTATATAATGTTCTTAGTTGTCATTAAGCATCTTGTGGTTAAAAACGTCTTAGATAAGAACTTTATGCATCTATATTTTTACAGTGGATAAATTAATAAAAATAAAATTAATGTATTTTTTTAATCAAGTATAATATAATTTAAACTTCATGTAATGATTTTAAAATTATCGTAATTCGTTCTTTTTGTTTTTACGAATTTGTGGATATTATACATTTAAACTGATAAAAATGTACGTACTTAGACATAATCATTCTTTTGTTTAATTCAAAGGGAAAAAATACATAAGGAAAGATGGGGAAGAGTGGACCACTTTTTATATTTTTACTGCTTCTTCTGAAATTCACAAATTAATCTGTAGCAAAATTCCTTAATATGCATTAGTTCCTTATCTTCATTTATTGATTTTTTCAAAGCACAGGCCTTGATAGATTTGTAAAGATATATATAGAGAGGGAGAGAATGAGAGAGCGAGATAAATAGATACACTCTTGAAAATAGGCTCCATTGTACCCAATTTCTGGGTTACAGCAGGACAACATAACGTGAGCCATTAAAAGCAAATTTTTGTATTAAAGCATATTTAAGAAGCAAATGACATCATTAGAAATGTTAGCCATACTTTTTAAGGGGACAGTGGACATTTCAAATCCCTGTATTTTCAATAGATTTATTTGAAAATTGGCAAAAATGTTAATAGTAAGCTTAAACACTTATATTCAAAATTTGGTGAATAATATAATAAAAAGTTTTTAAATTATTCAATTTTTAAATTTTTAAAATAACAAAAAATGTTGTTATGTTTTAAAATGTCCCATGCGCATTTCTTTTGCAGAAATCGAGATAATATTTATTTATGAGTTACTTTTTATAAACTACAATGGAAGTTGGCATCAGTTGTAAAAGTTCACTGAATATATAAGTATCAAACAAAATATTTTGATAACAATGCCTCATTTTTACAAAAAGTAGCTATATAATTTCAACATTGAAATATTCCTGAAGTGTAATTTTTTATGCTTACATTTCTTTACTATTGTATAGAGAATATAAAGTACAAATTTTAAAAGAATGTCATTGTTAGGAATCGCATCGAACGTTTCAAAGGTTAGAAATGTGCAAAATTTTCAGTTTTGAGAAAGCAGTATTTTAAGTAAAACAAATTGCATAAATATGTAGAGTTTTTACAAATTTAAAAGTTTATACCTCAATGAAGATGCTCCAGAATCAAAAAAAAATATTTTTGCATCAGATATATTTGAGCGTCTAGTTTCATAATTCTCGAAAAGAAAACAAAATCTATTTCATTGCCAGATTTCGTCATTCTGAATGCCCATTGTCGCCTTAATGCCAGAACAAGACAATATATTGACTTTATATAAGGTGGTCTGGTGTAATAACGCCAGGCGGGGTAATAACGCCAAGTGCTAATATTATGCATAATTATGAAATAGTCTGGTAAATGACACTCATGTGCTCTGCGCAGAAGGGTTTTGAGTCATATAAATCCCAAAAAACAACTTCAAATTAATTTGTTTCATTTTTAGGTCTTATTGTTTTTACAAGCAACTAAAATTAACGCTTGATCTAAAATTTGCGAGATAAGTTTTGTGATGTGAAGACTATTTTTTTTATCCGGAAATACACTGTTAATTACATAAATTTGTAGTATATTTCATGGATTTTCAAAATGTTGTTGAAGATTTTGGATATCTTCTCGAGATAATTTGTAATTTAAAATGTACAGCGCAATAACTATAACGGGGTAATAACGCCAATCCTTGGCATTAATACCCCGGTTGATTCCCTACAGTGGCCGAGCTATATCCTAAATACTGATTCAAATAAACACAGTTAAAACTGTGCAATGTTTCTAATAATTCTATTTAAGTGGTCCTTTTTAAGTAAAAAGAAGCTCATGGTCTGATATTCTTTTGCCTCATCCCCCCCCCCCCCCCCACACACACACCACCTTTATTTTTCTTACACTTTCACAAAAAATCGAACATTTTCAATAGCTTAGAATGCAATTTGTCAATTTCTAAATTTGTAGAGTTAATATTTTTAGAATTGGGCAATCTACATGCAATTATTTCATCTTATTTCTTAGTTTTGTTTGCACGGCGTTATTACCCATAATAACGCCAAATAGCATTGGTCAAGAAATCACGCCATTACATTTTATGAATACATATCTGTTAAATTATTTTTTTTATATAGATAGTCAATGAGTTGCTGTATCAAATCATATATTTGTTTGAAAAATACAATCTAAAACTGAGCCGTGAAAATTGGTAGAACCTTAACGTGGCGTTATTATTTCAGAGTACCTTATCATAAAAACATCTAAAATTTTTTTTTGTACGGAATGATAATCTATCCACAAATATATTTATGAAAGTTTTACTAAATTAATTATTTAGCATGTGTTAATAACAATATGTATTTATGATTGTTTTAAGAATATCTTTCTTTTTTCCAATATCCTGATATTTTCAGTTGCAGTAAATTAAGAAAGTGCATTGTTAGCTATTTATGGTTTAACTCTCGAAACTATATTTCCATTGCTCCCACTGATCCGTTTTTTGAAAACCACCTTATTTCAGAGAAAAAATTCGTGGTAAGTTTCTGCAACAATCGCAAGAAAATAGCCCTTCTGTGTGATTTTCTTACGACATTTATAAAAAAGATTTTTCTTAGAAAAATAATGGTGTACAAAAAACGGTTCAAGTAGATTTCCTTATATTTCCCATTCCAGAATTTGAAAACCAGAATTTAATTTGTAATAATTTTAATTTTAACTGTACTTATCAAGCTCTATATGTAACAAGTTCTATCACATTATAATGTTTGAATATTCATGAATCTAGTTTTGCTGATTAATGAAACAAGAGAAGCTGCAGAGCGAGCAAATTTCTCCAATTGTTAAATTTCGGAATGCATTTAAAAAAAAAATAGGAATTATACAAAGATAAAAAACAATAAAAAAGTAAAATTGTACAAATAAGATATTTAATTTCACTTGAATACTGGGAAAATTTATTATTGCTAGTTCAAAGTCATAAATAAAAGGGAAAAGTTTATTTAACAAGTCAGCTGTTCCCTATTACTGTATCCTCAGTGCTGCCAAATTAGAGATTTTTAACCCTTTTGGGTCTGGTGTACTATTAATAGTACATATTTTTTAACTGAATATTATTTTGTTTAAACAAATATTTTTATTACCGTTTACATGTAGCAATGTCAGCATCTCTCTATGTATTTACGATATTACTTCATTAACTATTAGGTATTTAGTAATAATATTAATCATATATATTTACTTCTCTTCGCATTGTTTGCGATTCCTTTATTTTAAACACATATTTCACTCTTTAAATAAAAAATATTGCTTACATTTCGGAAGGAATAATGTGTGATAAAACGCAAAAAGTATTAGAAAGTTATAATATCTGTTAAATTTTGTTGCAAATTGATAGTTTCCAAACGTCTCCACAAACTCTTCCTTACTCTATTTTCATATAAAAATGAATTGAATAGTACGCAAAATAACTACATTCGTTAGATTTCAGACAATGAAATACAGTAAAACCTCCATAACGGACACTCCCGAATAGCGGACACCTCTATTTAACGGACAGTTTTCAAATCCCCACTCCCAAAACTTTATTTTTTGTATGTTTAACCTCTGAATAACGGACATTCCGAATAGCGGACAGTAATTTTGGCAAAAAAGAATAAAAAATTATTTTTTAATGAGGAAAAAAATCCTCTAAATTTATCAAAAGCACTGTATCACAAATTTTGTGATCACAGATAAATGTGGGGATGAACTGGAGAAAATTTTTTCTCTCCCCTACATTTATCCCCTACATACGCCCACCACCACCACCCTCGGATGATTGGAGATTGTACACTTTTAAGAAATAGAAAAATACAATAAACAGTTATTATTATTTTTTTAAAAGAAAAAGATGATTTAAAGGATTAAAACTACTAACAGAGTTAAAACTTCACATTGAAAAACAAATTACATGTAATCGCAGGTAAAACATACTTTTGTATTTTTTTTTTTCTTTTTTTTGTAAGAATGCAACAAGCAAAGAATAAAGACATGCACAATTTTATTTCAGTTTTATTGCTTTAAAAATTATTTTAATTTCTGGTTTAGTCACATAATAGAGGTTTTAGGACATTTTTAAATCGACTAATGAAACATTAAACATTCTTTAGCAATTTTTCTATCGCTGAGGTTTTCCCAATAGCGGACACCTCCGAATAGCGGACAATTTCTGCACTCCCAAGGTGTCCGTTATTTAGAGGTTTTACTGTATTCGTTAAACTTTAGTAAATCTATTTAGATAGTATTAGAATTATTAATATAAGAGGAATTTTTCTCTCAAAACTGAAAAAAATTCGGACCCGAAAGGGTTAAATTTTAAATTTTAAATTAGAATTTCTGAATGTTAATCTAATCTTTATTTAAGAACAGACATACTGGTGGATTAAATTAAGCTGGGAAAACTAATCGGAAAAAGTGGTGGATATTCCGTCCGTCTGTCCTCATATAAAAGAGCAAAAACTACCGATTTAATTTTAAATTTTAAATATATAATTGCTGCATAATTTTGTTGGGTCATTTCAAATTTTACGATTGGATGCACACTTTAATTACATGGACAATCAAAAATATTCCGTTCCATTACGGCAAATGAGAAAAAATAGTTTCAAATGTATTTTAATGATGTTACACTCTTTCGAACGTAACAAAATTGATATGCATCCATGAAGTATGTACTAAAATATACACTATGTACTATCTGTGGTGCAAAGAATATTTATTATTAATTTACTGCTGATAATGTAAAAAATAACAAAAATATTCCATTGCGTAATAGTATAGGGAGAAACATTGTAGGGTGCCACGTTTTAATAATATTCAACTATTTCATATTTTTGAAACTTGATTTACGTTGCTGAGGTTTACTACAAGTTACTTCCTGTTTAATAGAAAACAAATAAAATTGACAGGAATACACAAAATATTTCGGATACTCTACTATATCCGAAGTACTGCATACAATTATACTAAGATCTGGATATTTTTAAAATTTCCTTTTAATACGAAAGCACCTCAATTGCTACGCTTGACGTGCAATTTCCAACTTGATTGAATAAAGTGTTATTTGATATTTGTAGCTGTTCTGAATAGTTCGCAATCTCTTAGAGCCAACATGAAACTGCTGACATTCTGCAAGAAGCAACTGCTGCAGTCCATGTTGACCGGAGTGCCACAAATTATCCAAGTAAAGGGATGTTTTCGGAAACTCATGAAGTCTTTGGTGCTGATACTCTGCGTAATGGGCTGCACTTACCAGATATGGTCTTTCATGGAAGTCTTTTGGACGTATCCGACAAATGTGAATAATATTGTCAGCCATCCAAATGTTATTGGGATTCCTGCTTTCACCATTTGTGAATTCAACGGGTAAGTATAGATGGAATAAAGTTTATGAATATATGGAATCGATTTCAAATGCATTACTTAATAAATGTTTTACTCAGATTTAAAATTAGCAGTTCAAAGTATTGTTAACCACTATGCTGTAATAATGCATATGCTCCTTTACGAATATATTATTCTATTATTTATCATCAAGAAATTTGTCTTCTTTTATGTTTTTTTTCCCTATCAGCTTTGCCGAAATGAATGACAACTACTAGTAAAAATATTTTTCAGAATACAACTCACTGCCTGCTGCATTAATATATTTTAATTTGATTTTTGTTCGAGCCTTTTTAACAGAACCTAAATAGACAAACAGATCAAAGCTTTAAATTACTTTAGAAAGAGTTCAAAGATTTAGTGATACATTTCTTCATTTTTATGCCTTTATAAATCTATCTGAAATTTTCATTACTAATGAATACCTTAATGAGTGTAATGACTAAGAATATAAAAATTAGTCATTACACTCATTTCCCAAAATTAAGCATAACTGCTGAATGAGGAAGTATTTCAAAAACAGAAGTGTCTGGGAGCGCGGCATGGCAGTGCGTCAGCCACTGTTCGCACAAGCCCTAAACTTCCTAATCCTGAACCCTTTTGACATACTTTTCACCCCCTCAAAACTTTGTTTTATGGAGAGATATAGAAATTTTTCTTTTATACACACATTCGTATGATCAAACTGGACTAACAAGAAAATAACTTTTGGTGTTGTTTGCACCTAGCATTGAAACTTGATGCATTTAAAAACCTTATATTAGAAAGTTTGAGAATTAAAAAAAAAAATCTGTTAGTCATATTTTTTAATTCTGAAACAACATAATTTTCTGAAAAGGCTATTTTCGAGGCCACTTATTGGACTATTAACATGATTTTTTTAATATACAGAAAAGCATTTAAAAACATAAATTAATTAATAATAAATATAAAATACTGAATTTTTTTTTTAATTCCTTCAAAAACTTACGAATTTGGTTTTGAAAAATTACGACATTATATTCACATTTTTGGCGGGGAAAAAGTTGACGTATTTTCAAAAACAGAGTTTTCCAGCAGAGCGTCGCGTCGTATCCCCAAAATAAGGCAAACGAAAACTTTGTAGCGCCATATTTGGCAAATTAACTCACTTTTGGCGTTAAATAAAAAAATAAAAGTTCAAAAATAGACAAAATATGATTTTAACAGAGAATTTTTGTCGGTTCTCCTACTTTTATGTATAAAGCTACAAAATGAACTAGGTGTCGATGCTAGGTGCCAGTAACACCAAACGTGGTTTCTTTTTAAGTTCCATGATTTCATGTATCTGTATCTGTAGAAGTTTTCGAAATATTAGATTCAAAAAAGTGCTTTTATGTCACTCGCTCATTTGTGATTATTAAGTACCTAAGGTATTTCTAAAAGTCGTAGAATTATGAAATTTTACAAATAAGTAGGATTCGTAGCATAATTAATCGGAAAATCTGAAAACACAGAATTTTCGCTCTAAACCCTTTCAAACAGGGGGTGTTGATTTGTCCGTACACAGTTCCTTAATGCATTCAATTAGGCCAATGTTTATCGCCAAAACCCTATTACAGATTTTTGAAGGTCTTATATGATTTCAAGGAGAATGAGATTTTATATGCTTTTCCAAAAATGTTGAATAAACAGGAAAAAAAATATATCAGTATAGGTTACGATTTATACACGATATTAAAACAATAAAACAATTAACAAATTCTAATAAAAATGCCATACTTTTCCGATCTAGTGACCTCGACGAAATAGATAAAATTGCTTTAACGAGAAATAGAAATTTAGTACCATATTTTCTGTCAAGATATTTTCTGCCTTTTCTGTCTCATCTCTAGTATACACGAGGAGAAAAAACTCTGTTTGCGCTCCTTTCTTATATCAATTTTTAGACTAAAATACTATTTAAGGAAAAAAGAAAAAAATTAATGAGAATAACTGTACCAAAAATGTATTCGCCAAAAATATAATTTGGTTGTCAGTGGCATCAGTGACCGCATTAATCGAACCAAGGTTTAGACAAAAGCCAAGTTAAATTTGAACATATATAACATACGTTGCTATTATCATATAAAGACAGTCTAATACTTCGCAAAGCTTTACCAATAGAGGAAATACCTCATCACACATTGTGGCATATTCACAACCCATGAAATACTCTTTGTGAATTTTCGGATTCCAGCATTTTAAATAATTTTTTATGACAAAGATGATAGGTGAAGAAAAATATGTGACAATGTCATTATTCGAACTTTTCAACATATATGAGAGCATGTGCTACTAAAATTGCAGAATAATTAAGTGTTGTGAACAAATTGACTATAAGATTTTTATTATCACTGTTAAGCCTGTATTGGTGCGTATATAATAATGCTATCTGATATAAGGCTGCATATGTTCTCCTTCTAACACTTTCCAACATACTTTGTTAAAAAATCGAGAAAAATTATCTCTATTTTTAAAGACTACCTAATTTCTGACAAATGAGAACGCTGCATAAATGCCTATGGTGCGTTTACATTAGTCAAAAAGTAATCTTTAAGAACATATGTACTTTATCACGACATTTTTAACAGTGTACTTGAAAAGTGTTAATGATTTCGGTTTATCTGGTCGTTTGTCCGAGCTCTATATCGCGCGTAAATATTGCCTCTCGCACATATTGCCTTGCATTTTTTGTATGTTATTGGTAGCATTTATAAAAGAAAGATTGGTATTGGAAATGAAGCATTTACCATTTATAATTCATTTATAAGAAAAGGGCAGCTGACGTCACTGTGGGCAAAATTACTGTGGATCCACAGTAATTTCCTGCTCGTCTTTAAGACTGCTACTGTATACAAGAAGTCAAGGCGATGTGATTGGTCCGTTTAGTCTGCGATTAAAAGCTCTGTTGTATGATTGGTGAACGTTGCCATGATGATTACTGTACTGATCGTTAAAGCAAAAATATAGTTGGTAGATTGGTTGAAAGAAGCGTTTGTTTGTAAACATGCCCTTTCCTTATAGGAGCGGTAAAAAGTATTCCGTTACATTACAGCCAATGGGAAAAAAGTCATTTCGCTTCAAGTTCATTTTAATGTTAGACAATTCCAAACATAATGAAACTGATATGTATTTATGAAGTACACTAGACTAAATCATACATTCTGTATAATATTGTTTGCAAAGCATTTACGATTCAATCACAGGACGACACAAAATAATTCGGTATTGCTAAGGCATACTAAGGCATATTACCAATTCTTGATGGTAATATGATGTGCATCGCAATTATAGATCTTTTACAGTAACACATAAAAAATTCGATTACAGTACAGTATTTGAAGAACTGTCTATTAGCTATAAGTACTGGAAGTGTGATTTCATTTATGGTATTCGTGTTTAACTATAATTTCGTTTACTATGTGGTGTGTATAACTTCTATAGATATATACAGGACTACACAAAAGCATTCACAAGCATTGCGATTTATCAGCGTGAATGACGTAAATGTTGCCTTTAACTGAGTTATACATTTTCAGGTTGAACTACTAAAGGATGTTTGTATAATATAATTAAAATCACATACAGGGCCATCGCGTCGCCCCAGTGGCGTGGTCAGTAGCGGCAGCTGCCGCCACACCGAGGGGGTCCTGGTTCGAATCCGAGTACGGACATGGATGGTGTGTTGTCCCTTTGTAGTAGTGTAATAAAATATGTAATGGATATGTGTAATAAAAATTGTTCTGTATTGTCTCTGTTTCTGCGTATAATGGATCGATCGAGGCGACACCCATAGCAGCTATAGGCCTCAAAGCAATGTCAATTCAAATCAAACCAGGGCCACCGCAAAGAACATGACTTCCAAAGGATGATAATGTCTGAATTTAGAATTTTTAATTAGTTTTATTCTGAATTAAATTTAAACTTATTATGTAGCTCATATAAAAATCTGTTGGTAATATTGCACAATGCTTATCAAAATAATTCATGTATGTTTCCGTTAATTAATAGTCGTACTGAAGGTTAATTTTGAACCTATTATGCATTTTCTTACTAAGGTAAGTAACGCACAGAATATATATGAATCTGTAGATTATACACAGGGTTGCAGAAAATAGTTGAACTACTTCTCCTGCTATGGAAGGTAACTGCTGAAATCTGGTTTTCAAATATCTTATGTGTTTTCTAAAACGTTAACTTAGATTTTTGTTTTCTTTATTAAGCAACGCAGTTTTTTTTTTTTTTTTTTTTTTTAAAGAATTATGAAAGTTTTGAAAAAGGTTTCTTAACCTATGCTTGTCGCACGATTTTTCTTTCTTGTTTAGAATGAAACCGATTTCCATATTCTAGTCGATTTCAAGAATTTTATTGTGATTTAGATTTCATTGCTATTTTCTTTCATCTGAAATATACTTAACATTCAGAAAATTTTACTCTATAGTGAAAACAACAAAGCTTTGGGGTCTTCCGTAGCCAAGTCACCATTTCGGTAATCGCTTGTGAGCGAAAGAGAAAGCGTCGGGTTCGACTCCCGGTACACCGCTGCATACTCTTGATGGAGTTCCCGGCTATATTATTATATTATGTCTATTTCCTTGTGTGTCTGTATAGTCCTTAAAAACTGGCTTTAACAAACTGACCCAGACGTCAAAGAACATGCATGACATATGTTAAAAATTAATTGAAATAAAGCTGTTGTACCTGTATTTTTTGCAATTAACTGCGGGAGAAAGTTTAGCAAAAATAAAGTTTTAATTTTACAATATTTAATGAGTAAAATTTATGGAGAATATCGTAACCAATTCTTTGTTTATATTTTTTATTGCTTTAGTATTCGGCCAAAACTCTTTTGCAACAACTATGCTAATTTATGCACCCCAAAGAAATCCTACCAAGATTTTTGCAGAGACCATTTCAACTTTTGTCTTGAGCCCTCCATGAATGAATTATCAAATGCAACAAAGGTAAAGCATTTTTTCATTTTACTAAAAAAACCGAAGCAATTTTTTTACATGATTCTCTGTCTATCCATATAGATAACCAGTATTTCACTAAACAATAGGAATCTTTCTTTAGCTTCTCCTTACTTTAAATGAATTTTATATAATCAGGTACCTGCGGTTTCTCCAGAAGAGTTGCCAACAAGTGACGAAAATATCCGTCTGAAGTACAAAAATATGGGAGTCAAAGTGTATAATTTTATAAATGAGGCCAATTATGGTAGTGAAGAAATGAAGTAAGTTTAAATAATTTTTTTTTCTTTTATTTGCAAAAAAAAAAAAAAAAAAAAAAAAAAAAAAAAAAAAAAAAAAAAAAAAAAAAAGATGGTAACATGTTACATATGCAATATGCATAGCATGTAAGCAAGAGGAGGGAAAAGAGCTCTGAGCTTTAGATGTGATAAAGATTTTTTTTTTAATATGCAATTTAGCAAGTTATAAAACAACGGACATATTTACATCCCATTCACTGAAAATGGAAGTAATCAATTTATATACTTTTTTAAGGCTACGTCAAAGAAGCCAAATTGGTTGCTGAAATACCAATACTATTACTACTAATAATAAAAACAGGATTATTACCAGTATTTTTATTATGAAATTAATAATAGTAAAATGCTTGATGTGGGTCTATCAGATTCACAATGAATTGAATAGAAACAATTGGCATGTAAATTATTTCCGCTTTGTTAAAAAATTAGCTCAGTTGCACTCACTTTAAAATAGGTCAAATGTCCTGGCAAAATAAGTTATAAACCAGAGGCTCTGTAGACGAAAATGTACGAAAAATCTCATAGAATTGGAATCTCAAAAATATATGAGATTCGGTAATGCCACGTCGACAATCAAGCAAGTATGGGCGCTTCGTGCTCATGAAAACAAATCACTAGGTGAAGCAACAATATAAAAGTCGTATTGTAATCTAAAAACAATTAATATTTGATAATACCACAATTACTGTAACGCATAATTGAGCACTCCGTGAAAATGAAAACAAAACTACTGAATGCAACAATTTGCTTTTATTGTATTAGAATTTTAAATCACTGTGGAATTTAGCAATGCCATGATTGCGATAAAGCATATACAGTCGGCTCTCGTTAATTCGAACTCGTCGGGACCACAAGAAATGTTCGAATTATCCAGAGTTCGAATTATGAAAATTACGAGAAGAAAATATTTTTATAGAGGTAATATTAAAAATAAATTAATGTTATAGTATTTTTTAAGTATATTTCGGCTTTTAGCATTAGAATATAACCTAATATTGAATTAAAAGATATAAATACATAAACTAATTAAGAGATTAAGAACAGACACAAATGAAGATGGAGTGAATGTGTCATTGATGGACAGACGGGGGCACTAAGAAAGCGGATATCAAATGCATGGGACTATATGTATACTTGCTCAGAACAATTTTGACGAAAATGAAAGAAAGTTATTTCAAAGATCTGAAGTTCGGGAGAAAGTAAGAAAATATGAAAAATTGGAATCTCATTAGTTTGAATTAAACAAAGTCAAGAGGAAATGAGTTCGAATAAATGAAAATCGTTAACGTTATTCTGCCCTTAAAAATTTCGGGATTTCATGTTTAGTTCGAACTAAGCGAAGTTCGATTTACCCTATTTCGAATTAAAGAGAGCCGACTGTAAGTGCACTTTTCCCCACCCAAAACAACATTATAGATTTAGCTATTCATTGCAACAATAATATCATCTGGTCCAGAAATCTTGCCGCACAAGAATCTCAAGCCCGTGAAATTTGGTAATGCTGCGATCATTATAAACGTTAATTGTAGTGAAAAAAGAATTCATTTTTATGTCTCCCTCAGGCATACAATTCATATTGGGCTTAGACAATGGAAAACCCACCAGAATTACTGGACAATTTCTGTGGCTAAAAATTTTCAGCACATTTGAACTTTTTTTCCGAATGCCAGGAAAACTGATTTATACAAAATCGAGTTGACCATTTTTAGTCATTTGCACTTCTGTCAAGTTGTACTGTAAATAATGTGAGAAATTTACAGGACATTTAAAAGTGTTAAGCTTTTTCAAAATGGTAAAAAACAAAACAAAAAAAACTGTGTTTAATAAATCCATTGCAAGTAAGTAATAGAATAACGAGTAAAAAAATAACTTTCATCACGCGAGAGGTTCACGGTTAATAATTGAACT
Organism: Maratus speculifer; assembly: GCA_964019185.1. Lineage (NCBI taxonomy): Eukaryota > Metazoa > Arthropoda > Arachnida > Araneae > Salticidae > Maratus > Maratus speculifer. Next base: position 42,521 of record CAXHSM010000448.1, read on the forward strand.
ATTTAGTTAAAGGAGGTTAGTACTTAAGAGAGAACGGAACAAAAAGATGGCAACTTATTTTAATTATAAAAAAAAATTTCATTAATATGACATTTTTGGAGGGGTTTTTTTTTTGTTTGTTTGTTTAGGTTTATTTATTTTATTTTAATTTAACTTTCGGAAATGAACAACAGAAAAGTTGTTTATATTATGTGATGAAATTATTTTGAATTAAAATCTTTTTTGCTTCAATATTTCGATGTTTGGTTTTGTAATTTTGTAAGAAAAGCACACATTTTAATTTACTGCAAAACAAAAAGTTATTTACTTCCTTTAACCCCTTGGGGACGAACAACACGTATACGTGCCTCAAAAAGGCTTAAGAATTCTTGTTTATCCCCACCGGTAAAATTTTAGAGTAAATTTTGCTTTATTAAATTGGAGCATTTACTCGATTCAAGAAGGTACAAATTTCTGCTTTTAAAAATCGGTGATAAAATGTTAAAAATTTCATAAAGGGCTCCCGCCGCGAAGGGATTAACTAATCACAGAAAATTTAGAGAAATGCCATATCTATACAACATAAAGGGGAGAGGGGGCCACGTTTGAACAATTTTTTAAAAAGTCAAAATATTTCTTATTTGAATTATATTTTTTTCCGCTTTAAGTATTACATAATAAAAACAATGCATATCTTCATATGAACTAGAAATTAAAAGTTTCTCATGTAAATTAAAAAAGTTGTGAGGTTTTAAAAAGCTGGAAGATTTCTGTTCAAACCTGCCCCATGTAGGGGTAATTTTGCAAAAGTAAGGGGCACCTTTGAACAAATGAATGAAATATGAAAATATTGAGAGTTTTCTTATAAAGCTGCATATGTTTTAGAAATATAAAATAATATTTATAAAATTAAGTAACTATATTTTATTGAAACTAATAATTTTTCTATTATTTAACCTAACTTAAATCCATCAAAGTTGATGTCAATGAGTCAAAACCACTGTATTAATACTAGTGTCTTTGATGGTGGAAATTTACACCTTGTTATTAAATCAAATTATACAAATAACTACTTAAAAGGTGTTGCAAAAATATAGATATTATTTATTTTACCTGAGATCTTTCGAATGTCCACACATTCATTATCAAAGGAACATAAAAGAAGATAATTGATTAGAAATAGAAAACATCAAAACAAAACAAAAGCAAAAACAGTCCGCGTGTATAAACAAAGTCACGATGAATTCATTGAAACACCAAGGATATTGTACCAGAGTGTGGGAATATTATATGAAATGACGTCATTGCAAACAGTATCTTTGTTAAGCAAAATTTCGAGAGATTCGCAGATAATGGAGGAGTAATGGATGTTGAAAATTTTTAGCTTTGTTAAAATTTATCAAAATATTTTCTTTTTGTTGCATTCTAGATAAGGCTGTACTTGGCTTGTTGTATTGGATATTCGAAAAATGCTAAGTAAGATTGAAAGAGCAAACTAATAATATTAAAATAAGTTAAAAAGTACAGTAAAACCCCTATAATTCGGATTAATTGGGACCAGATCCAATCCGGATTATTCGGAGAATTAGAAACAAATTAAATAAAATAAAACATACTTATAGAAAATCCCCTTTATGTTAAACTGAAAAGTGCCTGAATTCAATTCTGCATCTTTATAAATATAAATAATTTATTGCAAGTTTGTCACAATAACAAGGAAACAGACCTATGGGCTGACAGAGATCGGAAAGCAATTCTTATTAGACAATGGGTCTTATAAGGACTATTTTACAGTGGTTTCTTGCGATGCTCTAAGCAAAAATTTATTGTGCAGTAATTTTTTATGACATTTCTAAGTGGTTCAAATAAAAAATTGGGAAAATTGAAATTGCCAAATTTAGTGATACATCGTTGTTTCTTTGAAAGAAAACAGCAAAGAATTCAAATAAGAAAGCTTAGGTTAAATCATCTTCCGAAAAAATTTCAGACAAAGTTTTTTTTAATTCAGAATACGACGTTGAAACAAGTTAATGTTATGGAAATTAGCCAATCGCTTCTCAAATTTGGAAAAAAAAAATACCAAATCGATTTGGATTATCCGGAGATTCGGATTAACGGGGTCCGAATTAACGGGGTTCTACTGTAATTTATGTAACTAAATCCTTTTTTTTACAAAGAATGTGAAAGAATTCCGACGAAAATAATTGATTTAATTAAAAAACAGAGAAAACTCGCCCGCGTTGCATTATTTTCATATTGGTTAGCACGGGTACCATAAATCACGGAAAGACGGGGTCTAGCCAAAATAGCTTTTATACAGTTATATAATGTTCTAGCTTGAATGTTTCGACCCTTTCAACCATAATTAACAATCAGTGTGATTTCCTTTTGTGTTGGATTATTTAAATAATTTTTCTATTTTCCTTTTTATTATTAGCACTTCCCAACAAAGTTGAAAAATGCTTATGCATTCGGTTTGTCTGGCCGTCTGTCCGCGCTCT
>CAXHSM010000448.1:45100-135100 GCA_964019185.1 Maratus speculifer
TTGCTATAGAGTTCTGCAGGAAAGTTCTCAGTGATATAGTAAAAAAAATCCTATGCTACAGACATAGGGTATACACTAGAGAATATATATACTATAATGACGGAAGTTGTACAGAGTTTCTTAAAATATCCAGGGGTCATATAACTACGTATGATCTTTATAACAAGACCTTAATCCTTGAAAGTTCAATAATAAGTTAATGTGATTATGAAAGCTATATGCAACTATCACAATATACATAAAATGAAAACAGCAATTTCATACTGGCCTTTTTTTAACTTGAGTTCTGCTGAATAAATTTTGATGGGACTTATGCTGTTATTTAGTTATTTTTTCAGAAAATATGTTAGTATAAAATTTATCGTTCTATGTTGGGCAGTTAAACAATTAAGGTGAAATTTCTAAATTAATTAAACATGATTTCAAAAAATGTGATTTTTAAAAAAAGTTTCTGATGAATGTATTTTGAATTGATTTAAACTGCTAAGTAAATAATTTTAGGGTAGGTTTCGGTAAATTGTAAGCTAAGTGGTGTAGAAGTCAGAGCATCTGACTTCTGTTCTGCAGGTCGAGAGTTCGACTCCCAACTGGCCAAGGTTCACTCAGTCTTTGATCCCTTTAATGTCGATAAAATGAGTAGTAAGCTTGCTTGGGAACTAAAGACTGAGGGTCTTGTGTTAGGCTGACCACCTTACCGGAACATATGCTGCATAGCACCTTGGGGCCCAAGGTCAAGTAAACAGAGATGGACACTGTCGTCTTCATAGATTGTTCAGCCACAAAGTTTAGTTTAGTTTGATATATTTTCAATTTAAAAGATTCTGCTAAGTGAATTTCAATGGAACTTTATTGGTTAGTTAATTTTTCAGTGAATGATTTAATATAAAACTTATGTCATTTGCTTTGTGTTGCTTCATCACCAGGTTGCTTGGTTATAGAATTATGGATTTAAGGTCTAGAATAAGATGAACACAATTATGTACAGTTAGACTTTTCAATAGGCCTAATTAACGGAAACTGATGAAACTTGCATTGACTATATTTCATGAACGTTTTTAGCATGTTACATATTGTTCCAACCTTTTATACCAAATCTAATGATCAACCAAGGAAATTGGTTTTTAACAGCCCAAATATTGTCTGAGTCAATAGAACATATAATAGCACAATAACGTCCATATTGCTTTCACCAATTCAGATCAACATTCTATGTAAATCTCTATATTGCTTTAAAACACATGATTAAATTCACAGACATGATTAAATTCGTTTGATTCAAGGTTTCATTAAAAAAACTGGCCAGTGTAGGGGGCAAAGGCTGCTAGTATATATATGTAATGCACCATATATATATATATATATATATATTTAATGCTCTCAATTTAAATTAATTAAATATTTCTTATGCACATTCTAAGAATCCAGTAACAAACAATTTTCAATTAAATTAAAATTGTTTGTTTTTGTCAAGGAAAAGTGCAAATCGCATGCCGCTTTGGTCTTTTCATGCCAAATATTTCAAAGTATTTTATTTTTTACAGATTTTCTGCTGTCATACTGCCACTAAATTTGGCTGATCCTTTATTACATACATAAGAAGTTTCATTAGTATTTTTCTTAAAATATTTTGAGTATGCCCAGTATTTAGAGATTTTTCTTGTGAGTGCAAAACCACAAATTTGGTGGAGTACTAGTAAAAGATAATCAAACAAAATATAATTTTTTTTTTCTCTACAATAAATTGCTCTTTGTTTATTCAGGAGATGAATGGAATTACTTTATGCTGATCCAGATGTTTTCAAATTATCATAGCTTGTATAAAGTGATATTTAGAAAACAAACTTTATTTATGAAGAATACTCAAATGCCATTTTCTTACAAATATTACTAAAAAAACAAATTTTAGTTCATATTTATACAAAAACTGGTTTTCCTGGTGTTATGTGGCTAGAGGGAATTTTACTATCAAAATCCCCTTCTCTTTAACCTTTTTCGGCACAATGTTCCTAAAGAGGACTTTTAATTTTATTGGCACCAAGAATATTTAATTAGAATTTTCCTTTTTAAAACATACCTGAAAATAAGCAAATTCATATTTTCTAATAATTTCATTCATAAATTCTGGTGGAAGTTAATTATTTCAAATGGACTTACTCCCATGCCAGAAAGGATTAAACACATTATTACTTAAATTGAAATTTCCTTTACTAATCAAAAATGATTTTTCGGTAGCAGGTTTTTTAATTAATTTTTTTTACACTTCAAGAAAACAGTTTTATTTTTAATAATTGTAACAAATTTTCAAGCATGTGTTGTTAATAATACATTAGTTGTAATTGACCTTTTTTACATGTGTGATAATGGTCTTTAAATCCATAAAACTGAACTTTCCCTTTTCTCATCTTTTCTTTCTTCAACTTCTTTGTGAAATAATGGCTAATGTTAAAAATAATGATTTCGAGAAAGAATACAGATGTACAAATGAGCAGTGAGAAGCCAAGGAAATAAAATGCTCCTTGAACATCATCAAAGGACAGTGCTCGAACGCCTGGAATATCTACCTGAGGTGCTCGAATTTGGGCTTTAGTAAAGGCATTATCATACCATTTACTAAGTAAACCTGTTTCTTCCAAACGATCCACTCTGCAAAAGAGGAAAAAGGAAATATATATATATATATATATATATATATATATATATATACATATACAAGGTCTGGCTATTAATTTCCAGGACTCATGGAATAATTCAGAAGAAAAAAAGGTTAAACACATAACCATTTAATATGATTCGAAGCAATCTCCATGAGCCGTAATGCACGTCTGTGCTTGGCTGTACAAATTTCGGAAAGAAGTTTAAGTTCTCTTTTGGAATGCTCTTTAATAGTGACATTATAGTTTTCTTGATGGCTTCGACATCCTGAAATCTTGCTCCCTTCAGCGAATTTTTCAGCTTAGGAAACAGAAAAAAGTCTGCGGGTGCTAGGTCTGGAGAGTATGGTATATGCTGCATCTCAATGATACAATGCTGGGCTAAGAATTGCCTCACAGGCAGTTTAATGTTAATTCTTTGTTCCATTTTCACTTCGACAACAGGGATTTAAGAGCTACGTTTTAATGTGCTCCTCCACGAGAACCACTTACTTCAAAATGGTGTCAAATGCACTGCACATGCGCAAGAAAACACTCTTCGATATGCAACCCTTAGCGCCATCTTCCGGCTTTTCGTTCTCGTATAGTTATGTCAGTCCTGGAAATTAATACCCCCCAGACTTTGTATATATATATATATATATATATAAATAACCAGAAATTGTAAGACAATATGTAAACCATTGAATTTGACCTCAAATTACCACACTGAAACATAGAAAAAAATAAATTAGAATGGATGTAATTGAAATTTGTAGCACCAAAGTAGAATCTTCAGGCCCACAAATACTCTGGAATTACACGGAAACTGTGTGTGGTTTCATCTTCGTATTAGCCATGAAAAAAAAAAATTTTGAATTTTGGATATACCAACACACATAAAACCAAAGTAAAATGAAGAAAAACATTAAAAATAAATCATAACATTATTAAAATGGATAGAAAAGGAAAAAACATACCAGACACTATAGTTGCCCCTAAAATGATTATAAATTAATTAAATGCATTATATATCCATTGGAAGATGCCTAAGCATATACCACTAGATATACAAGCAAAATTTGCAATATTTTTTAATGAAAAACATTATTAAATATAATAAGTAATTGATTTATTAAATATTAAAATTTAATATGGATGAATTATTATCATTCCTATAATTAATAGGACGATATTACAAAATCTTGATGATTAAATCATTTTTATATCATATTGTAATTTAGTAAGTAAATAATATACTGATAATTATTAACCAATATCATAATGTTTAGATATGTAAAAAGAGGATTGTAAAATTGCTGGCAGCTATGTTGCCAGCAGTTTTTGCCGTAAAAATTGCAGTAAAATTATATGTAAGTTTTTTTATTACACGAATTGAATATTTGACTGAACGAAAAAGCTGCCCAGGCGGGGAATCGAACCCAGACTCTTGGCTTACAAGGCCAATGCTTTACTTATTAACCCCTTCGCGACGGGAGCCTTTTATGAAATTTTTAATGTTTTGTCACCGGTTTTTAAATACAGAAATTTGTGTCTTATCAAATCAAGAAAATGCTCCGATTAAATAAGGCAAAATTTACAGTATAATTTTAGTGGTGGGAATAAACAAGGATTCTTACGCCTTTTTGCGGCACGTATACGTGCCGTTCGTCCCCAAGGGTTTAAGCTAACTGGGCGATAGCCGGCTGGGATTTTTCGCTCAGATAACCTTATTGGTCATAACATCTGGTCTGTCATTTAGACACTCGGCAGAATAAACCGCAGGTAATGGAGCTCCATATAACGATGGATACGTAGATACTATTATTTTCAACGCAAACTGATTGGTAAATTTGTGATACGAATTGATTATTTCCTTGTACGCTAAGTATCTGGGTTCTATTCCCGGCCTGGGCAATTTTTCGCTCAATTGGAAATATTCAATGTAACCTTTTTCTCCCTTTGAAAGGGAAAATGTTGGGTTTAAAATCAACTCAAAAGTTTGTGAATCTGATTGCAGCTTTAGGGATGAATTGAAGGAGACGAAACGATTTTTATTTGATTAAATTTCCTAGTTTGTTTAAAGAATTTTGTAAAGAAACGGAGCAAAAAAAAAAAAAAAAAAAAAAAAAAAAAAAAAGCTTTTTACAGAGTTTTTTAAATGTGTCACTGATCACTTAACCGATTTCTCCTGAAACACAGTTCCTCTTCAGTTTGAGTTGACACTGGATTTTGATTTTGGAGGTAACATAAGAGAATCAGTTGACAAACGCCTACCGAAAAAACATTAAATGACTAAAAAGTTATTTCAATTTCAAATTATCTAAATTTATCAGAGAAAACGTCACAGTAAATACTGGCAGATAAAAATACATTCAACCAGATTCTTGCCCAGGTAATAAACATAGTTTGTGGAGCCGCAAACTTAATTTAAAGCCAATACAACACAACTCGACTTGAACCTACCAAAAACATATTAGGTATACCCGCAACAAGACAAAAGATGAACTCAAAATAATTCAATTTGAATTCGAAATACTTCAAGTCACGACCAGATACCCGCAATCAGAGAAAAGTGACTCACAATTTAATGTAATTATGGAAAAATACTATGTAAATACAGGGTGATTATAATTAAAGTCCGAGTTTCAAAACGCTCTAAAAAGCGAACCACTCGTTAGAATGGCGTCAAAATTTAACAGCGTATTATTGAAGAAGGGGGAAAGAACATGAACAAAAAAAAGGTTCCAAATTTGAGTGACAGATGGCGCTGTAAGCGTCAGTATATGTAAATTAAAATACCTGGCATGCGCACGACAATTTCAGGTGTTATAAAAGCGTTGGGTAAACGGCGTTTCCTCATTTCGCTTCTCAGACGTTAGCCATGAGTGTCTCAATGAAGGATCGTGCTCTGCTTGTAAAGCTTTATTACAAGAACGGTGATTCTGCACCAGTGGCTCTGCAGAAGTTCAGGACTCTCAAGGGTATGAAAAAAGGCGCTGGACCGATGACTGTCAGAGGTCTGGTGAAAATGATGCAAAAATTCGAAAATACAGGTTCGTTTGATGTGCAGTCTGGTAGAGGAAGGAAAAGATGTGATTCGGCGGTAGTTGAAGAAGTGGCCACAGCAGTTCAGGAAGAGTCTAGCGCTGGTGAGCAACCATGCAGTGCACGGAGAATTGCCGAACATTGAACAGGCCTGTGAGCACGGTACATAACATTCTACGAAACATCCTGCAATGCTATCCGTATAAAATTTGCCATGTGCAGGAGTTGTTCCCTTCTGACCTGCCAGCAAGAGAGGGTTTTGCTTTGGAATTTCTCGCTCGCATGGAAGTGGACAATTATTGGCCGTGGAAAATTCTGTGGACAGATGAAGCCCATTTCCACCTGACGGGATATGTCAATACACAGAATTGCCGAATATGGGCAACAGAAAATCCACTCGCAACGAACCCAGTACCACTTCATCCTGCAAAGGTCACTGTGTGGTGCGGATTTACGGCATCATTTATCATAGGGCCGTATTTTTTCGAGGAGACGGGTGCTTTAGGTCCTGTTACCGTTACCGTGAATGGTCAGCTCTATGAGTCTCTTTTGCGTAATGACGTCATTCCAGCTCTGCAACAGCGTGAATGTCTGGATAGTATCATTTTTATGCAAGATGGCGCTCCTCCGCACATTGCAAAACGAGTAAAGCAGTTGTTGAGGCGGCATTTCGGAAGTGCTAGAATTATCAGTCGTCATTTCCCTACAGCCTGGCCGGCCCGATCACCTGATCTTAATCCGTGTGATTTCTGGCTGTGGGGTTATCTGAAAGATATTGTGTTCAGTACTCCGATTGCCAACGTAGTTGAATTAAAGACACGCATTGCGCAACACATTCTGAACTTGACCCCGGATCACTTCGATCGGTTGTGGAACATGCTGTTTCTCGATTTAATCTTGTTGCACACAACGGTGGACAGCATATTGAACATGTTTTGCGCCAGTCTCGCCAAACTTAAAAACCGATTGGATGGATGCTTTTTATGCGGTTTTTGGCCTCAGGACAATTAAAAACCGGTTAGGTGGATGCTTTTTATGCGGTTTTTGGCCTCAGGGCAATTAAAAACCGGTTAGATGGATGCTTTTTAATGTGGTTTTGGCCTCAGGACAATTAAAAACTGATTGGAGGGATGCTTTTTATACGGTTTTGGCCTCAGGACAATTAAAAACCGATTTTTCCCATCCGATGTGGTACGACCTGGCCGTGGTGGACGGGCTTACGTAACTAACAGTATCACACGCGTACAGTCATGCACACTGAACAATACAGTTGATTTATATCGTGTAACTTACGCCTTAGCCGTTGTTTTACGATTTGTCCTTTGTAGTCGAAATTCTGACGCTTACAGCGCCATCTGTCGCTAAAATTTGGAACTTTTTTTTGGTTCATGTTCTTTCCCCTTTCTTCAATAATACGCTGTTAAATTTTGACGCCATTCTAACGAGTGGTTCGCTTTTTAAAGCGTTTTGAAACTCGGACTTTAATTATAATCACATAGTATATCTTCAACATCAATTGTATCTTTTGTTAAAAAATACACATGTAAGGCGTCATCCATATTCAAATATATAGTTTTTCATATGAAATAAAGACTTACGCGAGTTGAGTGGTACCACACCCGAATCCGAAAATTCCATTTAAAATCAACCTGAAATACAACTTAAATACCGCGAAAAAATTTTCTATGATTCAAAATTTGATCTGTACCCGACAAACTTTGTACCCGAAACATTTTAACCCGAAATGAAAAAAAAAAAAAAAAAAAAAGGTTTTTAATTTAATATATTTATGAAAACAAAAATAGCTCGCAATTTTACCTCCGATATTAATTCTGTCTGGATTTTCTATTGGAAAACTGAATTAATCCGAATCTGTAAATATCAAAATTCAACCCGAAACCTGACCGAATCCAAAACATTTAGAATCAACATGACACACAACCTAAACACCACGAAAAAATTTCATTAACCCAAAATTCGACCCGTACCCGACAAACCTTGCACACGAAACACTTCACACACACTTCAAAATTACAACAAAAAAAGTTAGATTCAAACAGAACAATCGATCTGGTCAGGTGAAAATAAAATAGGTTACCCAACACAGTGCAGGGCTCGAGTCTAAAGCGTTATTCTGGACACTATTTTGAAAAATCAGGTTAATCAAAACTGACGCGCAAGAATCGAAACTCAACCCGAAACTAAAACAATTATGGACAATCCGGTGCAGGAGTATCCGACAGAGGCAAATGTGCTCCGGACCCTCTTCTATCGCCGCCCTTGCTTCACATATTCTGTTTAGCCCAGTGTTGCAGTCAAAAGCCAGAAGAAATGTGCTGTTTGAAAAGGGTGCACCCAGAGAGTATACGTCACAGTTTTATTTGAGAAACAGCGGTACACGGAATTTCTTAAAAAAATCTAGAAGGTATACGATGTATATCACTGTTTGTATACCCTCTACTACATTCCCATAGCGCTAACCTTTCAACTTTCAAGACATGTCAAAAACCTTTTTTAAATTTTCCGGCAAAATTTTTTATATGCAATGTTTTCTCATCGGTACTTGATTTTGCAAATTTTATTGGAATTCGTAGGGAAAAAGTAAAATACTAATTCAAAAACAAATCAAAGAAAAAAATCAAAAGTTTTGAGTTCGAAAATGATGCATTAGCGGTCTAAAGGTACCATTAATAAGTAAAGGTGAATAAAGAATATCGAAAATATTTTTCATATTCTTTCAGAAATCCGGCTTGGTTTCGGTTCCAAAGATGCTGGATTTTCGAGGTTATACTGTAATTAAAGCTTTTAAAAGTCTTGAAATTTTCGAATCAACAGGCATATAACTTTTTGAAAAAAAAAATGATTTGACTCACTGAATTAGAAATATAAATACATGAAATATAAGTAGTTATAATATTTGTACTTACAGGTGATCAAAACTTCTTTTCAAAGGATGACATTTTTGACATGCAATTCCAATCGCTTCCGTACTGAAGACGTCCTTCGAAAATCGGAATATGTCATATCCCATGGTGGCAGCCCACCATTTTAGGATGGCTTTCATGTACACGAATGCATACCTCCCTTTCCGTACCATCTCCATACCCTCAAGCACGTCTTTAACAAGACCTTCCGGATTCTCTCTCAGGCTCTTTCCGAATATCGGATTCACCTCTTCCATTTCAGTCTAAAGGTAAAAATAAAAACTATTACTTAAAGAAAGGAATAAGTAACATGCAAATTTAACTCACAGTTTAACATTATTTCAAACAAAATCTTTAAAGAGTGTTACTGTCACCGACAGTGAACTTGTATATGCAAAATTTTAACAATATTGGTTCTTTAGATATGTGATTTAAATAAAAAATGTAAAAGAGATTTTCGCTTCTGGAACATGTCTCTGACTGGGAATAATTGGCCCAGAAAATGCTAGAATACGCCTTGTTATCGAGAATGAACTTGTGAAAAACTGGTTCGTCACATATACAGGGCTACCACAAGAGATTATTTTCGTAATCTGCTGGAATCAGTATTTTTCTAAAATAAATCTAAAGTATATTTAAGATCTTAAAGTACATTTAAATCTTAAATTAAAATATTATCTTCCAAATGTTGTCAAAGTTTGTTCTAAGTTTTTTCCATTTTGAGAAAGAAAGTGGTGCTAATTACTATAGCAGGCTTTCTATATATCCCATGTCTGTTTGAGAATGTTAGATGTACACGTGTATTTTTCTTGGCACTGCAGATATATTTTCTACGTCTCAGCACTTTTCAAACGCATGTTTACAAAAGTATCCATAAACTTCACATGTCGGTTGAGTATAAAAAGGTCTTGAATATGAATGGTGTATGAATTACCTTGTCTTATTACCTCTCTACAATCTATGACTTCATTATTGCTGCTAAAGTGTCTATAATATATTTTTGATCCTTTAAAAAATAATAGTGGGGGTTTAAGAATAAAGTTGTTTTAGAATAATTAAATACTAAGACAAAGAGAATCTATTCCCCTCAATATCCTCCCTCCCACTCCTCCGTGAAAAACGATTTTTAATTGTTTTTTTATGTTCATATCTTCCAAATTTATCTTAAACGACGATTCGGAAAGCAGAGGTTTTTGATGAAATAATAATGATGATGATAATGAACTGTTTGAATTCTCCATTTGATAAAATGTTGGTAGAAACTTATTTTTGAATATTTAATATTTCTTAATTCTTACATTTTCGTATTTTTTTTATATTGAAGGTATTTTCAAGTTACATGGGAGTTTTAGAAAAAAATTCTCAATGTCTATATTTTCCTGATTAGGCCCAGAATGTTGCACGAGTTCGGTTCGATATTTCTACATTTGATTAAAAATCTACGAGATGCATCGAGCTCAGACATATATTTTTATTATCTTATATCTTTACAAAAAAAAAAAAAAAAAAAAAAAAAAAAAAAAAGTATTGGATTCGTGAAAATTTTCATATTTCGGTTTTTGACGGTTTTATGGGGGAGTTGGACACCCGAAAAACACTATTTTTTCAAAATGTCTGTCCCTCTGTCTGTCTGTATGTATGTGAGACAAATTTTGTGGGCACTTTATCTCAATAATTAAAAAATGGAATTTAACGAAACTTTAAATTCAGTTGGTCCCTGATTTAAACTGGTGTTCATTACTTTTTGGTGTAAATCGTCCAACATGTGGCAATGCTATGGTGATTTCCTCAGTAGGTATATTTTAAGAGCTAATGGATGGATTTCTAAAAAAACTTTAGATTCCTTTAGTCAATGATACACTATGCTGTTGGTTATTTCTTTGTTCTAAATCTTTCAACAAGTAGCGCTGTATGCGGCATTACTCATGATTACCGCTATAGCTCTATCTCAAGAACTAACGCACGAATTTAATCAAACTTCAGATTCATTAATACTTGATGTAAATTAGAGCCGTTTAGTTTTTTGGAGTAAACAGATAAGGCAGTTTTTTTAATCCAATATCCAGTTTTTTTTAAATCCAATATCCAGTTTTTTTTCCTTTTTTTCCTTTAATACGATTTTTGCAATGGTATTCTCTCAAAAAATGACCGGCGAATTTTCATCAAACTTCAGATTCAGTTAAAACTTGACGAAAGTTGTCGATAATTAGATTTTTGTGTAAATCATCTAACCAGTGGATGTACTATGCTTCTAGTTGCGGCAAATATTAATATATATGAGATAAAAGAAAATTTTGAGGTTGCCAGATTCGGTTAGTTTCTGTTGACTTGATACAGAGCGAAGACTGAGTGGTGGGACGGGTGGAGCAGTCAGCGAAACCTGGGAGAGGGACTCCGAAATATTTTGATGAGGGTGGGGCTGATTCTGAAAGCTTAAACTATTTTGAAAAATAAAAAATAAAATATTTTTTAAGTAGTGAATATTAAAAATACTACTATTTTAAATTTCTCATGAAAACTGATAAAAAAAAATTGTGAAAAAATTAGTGTTTTTAAAATTTTTTATTTTGCATGACCTATTAAAAAGTATTAAAAAAAACATTTATAATTTTAAAAAACCTTAAATAGTCTAGGGGGAGGGGTTCAGCCCCCTTAGCTCCCTCTGTAGGTGCACCAATGGGCTTTAGACACATTTGTTCCAAAAACTTTCCTTTCACTAAATTTCAGTCCATGTGCGAAGTTTAAGTTTAAATTCTTACCGTAAGAAAATGTTCGTAAGTAGTCCCTTTTGTTGTTCCGTAGCGAATGCTTCCAGATTTTAGAGCTTGTTGTAGCTTATGCACAGTGTCAACGGCTGGTCGTCTTCCCGGATATGTCATGAATGATGTTAGAGTTCCAGCATAGCTCCAGAGTATCACCATGATGAAGAACCACCATCCAGATATAAAGAAACGAATGCTATATCGAGCCGGAGCCGGAGAGGGTGTCCCTAGAAAGAGAAACAAAGCATAGTTAAGACGCTGTAAAACAAACTCCTAAGTTTGGAACGCTCAAATTTGAAGACAAAGTTAAAAAAAAAATTGCATTTGAGTTTTATTATTTATATTGTTTTATGTTGTTATTATTTGTATGTACGTATACAAATGTATGATAATTGTGCTAGATAATGAAATACCATGCTTAACCCTTTCAGAGGCAAGTAATTGGGTTTCTTTAACATTCGAATCAAAATTTAGAAAAAACATTATTTGATCATAAGGAAATCAAATTTCCCCCCTTTTTCAATAGGTCAACGGGTGAGGGTTTCCAGAGGCTACCTGGTTGCGAAGCAATTCCACGCTCTGTATGTGAGGAATTATCAACACAAAATAAAAATGAATTGGTAAAAGTATAACTGTAGTACTTAAGCGATTACTTGAAACGAAAGAGCAGAAAGTTTAAGCAATAACAAAAAGCATAAAGTAGGAAATGTTGATAACACAGCCAAGCGCCTATAACTGCACACGAATACAGGTTAATTAATACAAAATTAGTCCTTAAAAGAACAGTCTCCACTGCAATACAGACGTATTGTGTGAGGACCTGGAGAATTGAGGATGAAAAAAATTTGACTTGAAAATTAAATAGTCTATTTAAGTATATGGTCTGACAACAGCCAGTCCGAATATAAAGAGAGTGTGATTTCCCTTGTCATAGGAAGTCTGCAGCAGAAAGCTGGAAAAAGTATAGAAAACAAAGTTAAAAGCAGTCGAAAAAGTTAAGCAAAACTCAATTCTTAAAAAGAAAAAAAATAGACAAAGGTGAATAATCTGTGAAAAAATAACAGTGAAGTACCGTCATAGTGACAGATTTGTAGTATTGTATCCTAAGTTTTCAGAGAGAAAACTGTTCATGTTGCTGAAGTTCCAATATGGATTAGTTATAGAGGAAATATTCTATGGCTATCGAGATCAATAAGGCCTCTCACCTTTGATTTCAGTGGAATTTAGTTAAAGATCAGATTTACAGTGCACCACTTCCGAAATCCGTTTCAGAATTGAAATAACAAATCAGCACTGTATTTAGATCGATGAACGTGAAGATGTTGAGAAACATATATGTTTGTCAACATCTTCACGTTCATCCGATCTTCAGCAAAATCCGATTCACCAATGGGAAACTTGTCGAGTAACTAAAATAGCACATTCTTTCTATGTTTCACTTACTTATATAATATATATATATATATATATATATATATATATAAATATATATATACCAATTAATTCATGTCCGTTCTGTATTACAGTACTTAATTTTTTGGCTGATTGTACATAAGGTATAGCATAATATTGATCTCACTAATGATGAAAAGTTATATTTACCTTGTTGTCCAAATGTCCGTAAAAGAAACCATATGTTGTAAGCACGACGAACTCCACTTTTGCATGGTAGCGAATGTGTGATTAAGTATAAAACAAACGTGCACACTATGAGTGTTGCTACTAAAGCTGCCCATACCTGAAAAAAGGTAAGAAACCATCAATATAACAAGAACGAAAAATCATGCACCAACATAGATGATAAAACACTTTCCAACGCATTCAAAATAAGCCCTCACTCCGCATCCCCCGCCTCCCAAAAGAATCCCAGATAATTAAGATGAAAGACATTGTTTATTTGGAAAACGCATAACGCATTTGAAACCTCATTTCTGCAATGATTACCAGTAGTCGAAAATAAATGCGAATTTTTTTGCGCAACTTTGTATGTAATCTATAGATTTGTATATATGCTACATAGTATGTTCAGTAGATCAGTTTAATGCATAACGTAGTTGAAAATTATCATTTAACGATTTCTGCCAGTTAATTTTAATAAACCGTCCCACAACTGAAAATAACTTAAGTACTGTAACATACAGTAGCCAAATTCTTTTGTGCGCCCCTGTAAGTAAACTCTTTGAATAAATTCTGTTTACATTACATTCTGAAATAAGCGCCTTGTAGTAGTGTCAGGGAAATTTATAAATTTCAGTATGTTTAAAATAGTGGATTATCTTTAAAATACATCGCAAATGATTGTTCCACATAAGACCGTAATGTAACGGAATCCTTTTGAATGTTCCTATAACCTCTTCAGACCTGAGGTACATAAATGTGTATTTCCATTCTTTTCCTTATAAAAACTAAACTGTTGGAATTTTTCGCATTTTTACTTTACTTCTATACAGCTGAATGTTTTTTGCTTTAAAACAAAACCAATAAATGTCAATGTATACCAATAAATGTACTGATGAACAATACCTCATAAAACAAATATTATTTTCATCTGAGTGTGGAAGTGACATTGTGGCCAAGAAAGTAAGAAATATTCATGATTATTTAACTTAAATGCTTTACAATGTAAAATTTTGAGGATTTGCTGATCATTTACTTGTTTAAAGACCTTTATTTTGTTATTGTTTAGATTTATATTGCTGATAGTTAAACTGACGTTTTAAGGGGGTTAGTACTTTTATATCCCTATTTGTAAACCTAAATTACCAGTCCCCTAAAGTAGGGATTTCATAAAAATGACTCTTTTTGTCATCTATGGTGTCATTTCGATCATGCAAAAGCAATAAATATACATTGGCAGAGTTATTTTATGCTCAGGTCTGAAGAGGATAAACAAACCGCAAATACTGCGCAATTCATTTTCTATACCATACATGCCGTAGTGAATCTCCAAAGCATATATTAATTTCATGATATTCTGACTATATTTACGCGAATTAGATATCGGACAGACAAGCCGAATTCATAAATATTTTTCAACTATGCTGGAATGTATTAAAATGTGTGCAGACAGTGTATTATCCCTGGTCTTGTACGCGCCCTTGACGTTCAAGTAAGACGGAGGTACATTCTGAACTCCTTACAGATTTTTTTATTTTTTATTTCGAAATAATTTTTTTTTGAATTATTGTTTGTGGTAAAAAAAGAGCATACAATTTTATATTGTATTTTTCTAGTGTAATCTATTCCTTATGATTTTATTTATTTATTATTTCTTAAAGTGTTTCTGATTAAACTATTTCTGATAAGCAATTTCTTTTTTTAATATTTTTAATTGTAACCGGTGAATTCAACAAAGATCGACTCACATTTTTTTAATATTAATCTAGAAATATTTATCATTTAAAATATCCCATTTTTTAATTTTTTATTAGAAGTATCTGCATTTACATTCAATATAATTTTGTATACAGAATTACCTTTGTTATTACCTCAATGTACTAATGATAGTATTATATTTTCTATTATCACATTTCAACATTTAGTAATAAAATTCAAAAAAAGGACTGCTTATCCATACCATTAATTTCTATAAAAAAAGTACAAAATACTGGAAAGTTGTTATGCCTATTTAACTCCCTTGTCATAAACGTCTTTAAAAGTTCTTCGGCGTACTCTCATAATAATAGTACGAAAAAATAATTGTATTGACATATTCGTTACATTTCCATAATTCTTAAATTTCCCCCTTTGGATATCAACTTTAAGTTTTTCTAAACTAAAAAATACCCCCCCCCCCTCCCCTAAAAAAAGTATCGCAAAGAATTAATTCTCCTATGAAGCTTTTCTATGAAAATAAACATAAATATTTGGAATTTTTAAGCATATCTTATCATTTCTATTTCTTTTTTTTCCTCAGTTTGACAGCTGCATTTTTTACTCTCTCTCTCTCAACTTCTATTTTCAGGGATGTCAAAACTTTCTGCTAAACTGCTTTGATGGCTAGGAAAAAAAAAATTGAAGATGTAGAAGCCCCAAATGCGAAACTTATTTTTGCCTTGAAAAAAAATTTCCATAGAATTTAAGTACACTTATTCAATGTTTGCATTTCTGACAAAATATAGAAAAAAATGTGGGGATGAAAACTGCAGAAATTCTGTGTAAACAAGTATAGTCACATTTGCTGGAAATAAATATTTGAAATTTCTTCCTCTTCTTCTTAGCGATGATATATTATAGGAGAATATTTATGGATGTAACCCGGAATTGAAATAAAATCACCAATGTTGCACATTTATGCAAATTGAATTGGTAATGTATGTAAATTCTTCAATTGCTCGCAAGGTTTGAAATTTGCTAGCGATTTTAGTCTCAGAAAATATGTTAGAATTTATTTAGGTTATACTTATATTTATGTAGCTTGGATATCTAAAATCAAATGCAGATAACTGAAATTGCATTCAAAATATCAATTTTTTAAAAGTTATCCGTGGCTCAAGAGGATTAAGCCCTCAATAAAGTATTTTAAATGTTACGAGTTTTTTCCTTTATTATTTTACATCTGAAAAATCAACTCTGTAAATAAAGAAGCATTATCAATATCTATAGATATCATGTGAAAAACTGGTGGAACCAGAAAGAAAAGTAGAGCTTGATCTCAAAAAATTTACAGCAAAAAATTGCAAATATTTTCAATCTGAAAAGTACATAGAAAAAAAAATGTAATCAGATTATCTGTAAAGCTCATGAAATTACCCAAAATTTTGTTAGCTGAAAATGTGGACTAAGCTTTACTGATGCCTTTAAATTAGTCAGGGAAAGAGAGGCATCTATGGCATCTTTAAAACATTCCATATCCCAATAATCTAAACGGTCCGTTCACTATAAAGTGTGGACAAAATTCCATCCCTGTCTTTAATAGTTAATATCGCGTCCAATTACAAACGAATTTTTTCAAAAATCATTATCAACAATGCTTTTATACTTCTACGATAAGTAACTCCAACGCTCTTAAACACCTTTGCTCATCTCCACGGTTCGAAATTTGTGTGTAAGAGAAAAATTTGCTTTTCTTAAAAACAATGCCATCTTGAATAATCGCCATAGTTTTCCTGCAAAGTTTAAAGTGACACCTAGAATCTCTAATTTTACTTAATTTTAGTTTCTGTAAATTCAGAATTAGATGGGAGAGGACATATTTTTGCACTACATTTTCGACGATATCTCTGAATTCATAACACTTAAAATTAAAAGAAATATATTTTTGAGTTCAACGTAACGGAAGTTTTCACAAGATGTTCCACACGATATACAAAGAAAAGACTTTCTTTTCTTCAAGTTAATTAGTTCCCCTACCTCTCTCGTAAAGATATTTGTAAATGTTTGACAATCTGTAAATTATGTGGATCAATAGTCTTTATTAGTCTCCCCGATTTGAGCATTTTAATTTTCATAGTTTATGAGTAACATGGCTATGACAGGCGGACAGACAGACACCGGAGTAATCTTATATGGTTCCGTTTTCCCTTTATGAGTACGGAACTTTAAAAATAGCAAAGAATACTGTTCACCAGTTTTGTTTATAAGAAATTTTGCTTATCTCCGTACAGAGGCAAGTGCAATTACACAATATTACTGTTATAAATGCATTATGTAAAAAACAAAAAGCTATTGTTAAATACTTTTAAGTAGCGAGTATTTTTTAGTATTATTTGATGCAAAGTTGCTTCAGACATAATAATGATATTTTATTGACATCTTCTTTTAATCATTATGCGAAAAATAAATGTATCACCAAATCTGTATTCCACTGCAAATATATAAAAGGAAAACAATAAAAAAATTAAACAATCCTTCTCTACTTCAAAAAAGCACTGATAACGATATTATGGCATTATTAGGGGGTGGGGTTCGAGGGATTATAATGTATGATATTTAATTGGGGAAAGGGGTCCAAAATTGAAAAAAGTTGATAACGTTATATATCTAAGCTTTTTGTTGCTTTTTTTTCTTTTTTTGTAAAAATGTATTTTTAACTACCTCCCTTTTCGAAAACTTAAAATGTGCACTTACATGTTTGGCGTCTCAATTTAGATACTGAGCATTGACGAATACACGGTCACTGTCACTCGTTATTTTTAACTGTTTTCTACACTTTTTGTAATGAATAAATAAACAATAAATCAATAAATCGTAAATAAAAACCAAATCTCCAAACCATTATCAAGATTATTAGTAAACACTACTCACAAAATTGCGTGCTATATCTTTTTCATCAGTATATTTTTTAAAGATTAGAACGGACTTTAGTTTTTATCAGATGAAAAACTGAATTATGGAGGTCGATGTTAATCAATATGTTTAAAAAGATAAGAAACACTTTCTTGTAAGAGATTGGCACAGTTTTCTTAATGTTGAATCGTATTCTGCTAAAAGAAATTATGCTTTTATTTACATTTTAAAAAATTTCTTAATGATTGTTTGAATTATTTTTCATATATTTTGTAAAATTTTGGCGAATCAAATATTATTTAAAAATTCAGCAGAATGTACGCGTTGCTTATATTTAAATGTGTTTTTTTACTTAACATTTTAGTTGGTGCTAATGCTGACAGAAGTATATGTCCGCCAACTGTTTTAATTATGCCTTGTACATGTGTCCATTCCACGATTGAATGTTCTAATTTCGACAATCCTGAGGATTTGGAAGATATTTTCCAAGATATCGCGTATTTAGAATTCCCCGTTTTACGCATCTTGAATAGCCGTATGCCGTACCTTCCAAGCAAAATATTTGAAATTACAAGATTTCGTGAATTTTATGTGGCAAATTCAAATTTTTCATCTCTTTTCAATGATACACCTTCTTCAGAGTATTTGGAAAGTTTTATTATTGATAGGTGTGATATTGTGAATCGAATAAAAGGCGAACTGTTTTCAAACTTTTCATCCATGACTAGTTTGCACTTTGTAAATATTGGAATGACTACTATAAGAAGATCTTTCACTTATGGATATACGAAGTCATTAAAAAAACTGAGTATCTTTGAAACAAAATTGCATAATTTAAGCATCGATTTTCTAGATGGTGTAGATAATTTAACAGAAATAAATATTCAACATGGAAATCTAAGAAGACTGAATAAAATAAGATTTCCGAGGACGATTAGAATAATTAATTTAAGGTGAGTAATTGATTCAGAAAACAATGTTTTCCAGTAAAAATTGATATTTTATTCTAATTTAATATCAATATCAAATTCATCTAATACAATAAATAATGAAATTATATGGAATTGAAATTTTAAAAATTCTTTTTTCTAAATATTACAATAGCGAATTTTTTCATAATATATATTTTCTTACACAATTTTAATGCTGTTGAACAAAATAAATGTTTCAAAAACTATAACGATTAGGAGGTAATTTTTGACGATAATCAATAGTGTTACTTAAATACAATAACAGATTTGGAAATTCAATTTTATAAAATATATATATATATATAATGAATGTTTTCATACATTGTTGTACGAAATATATTTTTCAAAAATTATAATAAAAGTAGGAGATATTTTCGATTACAATCAACAGCACAATTTAAATGCAATCACAATTTGGAAAAATCTTTTTTCTGAACATTATATTTTTGGAAATTATGTTTAGTTAGATAATTTTCTTGAAAGTTAATATAAGGTTCGAAATGAAATTAAACTTCTTAAAATTAACTTTATTAAATATTATAATAGCGTTTTTTTCATAATGAGTTGATAAAAATAATTTTTTAAATAAAATAAAAATGATTTCAAGCGTATAATTTGTTTAATGAACAACGTTTTAAAGTAATTAAGAGTTTTTTTTTTTTTTTTTTTTTTTTTTTTTTTGAAACCTCAAATGTATTCGAATTACATATTTTTTGACCATTTACGCTTAGTTAAAATTTAGAAAATTTACAATTCTTAGCTTTTAGAATGATCAACATTCTTCATTATGTATAAACATTACATTATTTGAATTATATTATAGTGTAGCTCTTGGTGACCGCTTGAATTATTTTAATATATATTGTGAAATTTGGGGAATCTAAGAGATATTACTCAAAAATTTAGCAGAATGTCTCCGTTGATTACATTTAAATTATCTTTATGCTTAACATTTCATTTGGTGCGAATGTTGGAGGCTTTATGTGTCCGCCAAACGTTTTAATTTCCCTTTGTACATTTATTCACCATTGAGTATTCTCACTTCGACAAATCCTGATGACTTAGAAGATATTTTTCAAGATATCGTGTATTTAGAATTCCCCATTTTACGTATCTTAGCAGTGTGCGATATAAGATTTCCAGCAGGGGCTCGTGAAGAGAAAACTGTGCCCGGGACAAAGTTTTAGTTTGGTGCCCCTCTTCCCCTCCCACTGAAATTTGTAACATGTGTCACAAAATTTAAAAGTACAGGAATACAAATTCTATTGAATATATATATCGGGTTTATTTTGAAACTTTAAAAGATTTAATTATAACAACTAAATAATATAAGAAAAAATTGCACTTATGTTTTTACAAAGAGGATCTGTAAAACAGATGTGGAATTTTTTTTTATAACATCGTAGTATATCAGTTTGCAATCCCTTTTGTATTTTAAGGTTGAAGCCATGTGCTATTTTGAGAATGCATGTTTTTATTGCAAAATAAATTTCCAATATGTATTACGTATTTATTTATTTATTTATTTTTTACAAAAATGAAGAAACAAACGAGGTTGTTAGTATACATTTGGCGCCCCTTCAATTTCCACGCCGGGGGCGATCGCCCCCTTCAACCCCTTTTTTGGACCGCCTTGATTTCGATAATTTTAACACGGCGAATCGTTACATTTTCCTTCTTTTTCAATGACTAGGAGGCTTTGCCCCCTACGATCTACACTCGTCAACCGCAATTGAGACACCACAAACGCTAAAGGCACGCTAATTTGATCGGTTTTTAAAAGATTGTGAAACATTGATCTATCTATCTATCTATATATATGTGTATGCATATATATAGTATTCCCTGTTGGTTTCCATTTATTTCCTTTTGATTGGGAAATTTTAAGGTCCAATCAGCTGCTGTTAAACATCATGTTTGATTAAAGAAGATCAGTTCAACAGTGTTTCCTCTTGGTACTTTTTGAACCGCGGTATAAGAAAAATGTTTAAGTAAGATATTTTAAATAAATCGTTTAAATCTAATGCAATTTTCACAAAAATTTTCTTTCAACAAAAAATCTTTTTTTTTTTTTTTTTTTTTTTTTTGAAAGGAAATATTACATGTGCCGTCTTAGAATTCACAACTATAGTTTAGACGATTACATTCAAATATGAAATAAATGTTTAAATATTTCTTTTAATTTTAACTGTTTAGCATTAATTTACTTGGTCATTTTAAATATGACGTAATTTCGTTTACTTGCTGCTTTTAACGCACATTAATGAATTTATTTATTATTTAAAAGTTTTCTTTCTCTTTTTGATATTCATATGAAGATACTTTTTATTGCTAGAAAAGAAATATCTTTTTATTTCCGTTTCCTTAAAACCGTCAATAATAATTTAAAAGATCATTTAGAAATGTGAAATATCTCACTAAAATATATTTATAAATTAAAACTGTTTACAATATTTTGCGTGTCCCTGTAAATACTATGCACTTCGTATTACACATGAAATAACTTATATTATAAAATATTATAATATATATAATAAACAATTTTTTGGGGGTATTTTAATTATGTTATTTTAATTACATAGAAAGTAGATAGTATTTACAGGAACACAGAAAAGATTTCAACCACTGTACTGTATCCGAATTACTGAATAGTATAACAGCAATATCTGCATATTTTTAAAATTTCGTTATAGTACGAATGCACCTCATTTGCTACGCTTTACGTGCAATTTCCAATTTGTTTAATAAATGCGTGCAATTAGAATCATTGATTTGTAAAGTGATACATCTTAAAGTTATTTTACAATCGTTTTAAACCGGTTTTTGCAGTCTTGCGTAAAACTACCTCAGGACTGAGAAGGAAATAGTCTGTCTCAAAAGTTTAAGCACAAGTATAAAATATCGATTTTTAACGAATTATAAAAAGTTACAATTAATAACATTTTTTTTATTTACATATTTCGCAATATTATTTAAATAAACAATATGAAAAAAAAAAAAATAAATTACATAATTTTAAAAAATACAATTTAAAAAATAGTTATAAAAAACTGTCTCAAAAGTTTATGCACAATTTCAAAAACAACCATATTTATAATTTTTACAGAACTTTTAGTAGCATTTTTTTTCCCGAGTTTTCGGATTATTTCAAATAAACGTGGTTTCGTGGAAATTATTAGTTTTTGTGGGGCTTCTGGTGGCAAAGAATACCATGTTTTCTCAATAGCTCCTTGGAGTTCTTAAATAGAGTCATACTGCTTTCCATTGCCTAAACATGGCGCGTTAAAGTATTCCAGACATTCTCAATCGGGTTTAAGTCTGGACTTAAAGCTGGCTAGTCAAGTACTTTATCATTTTTCTGAAAAATCCAAAGTTTTGTAGAATGGGATACGTGGATTGAGGCATTGTTTTGCAGAAAAGTTCATTCAAAACCCCCCAAAGTGTCAACGAATGGAAGCAAATGGTGGTTTAGGGTCTCTTGAAACTTTTTTCACTCTTCTCTTTCTTTTAGAAAAGCTAGAGAGGGCTGGCAAATGTTCCAAATGCCCCCTAAACCATAACGTATTTACCGCCTTGCTGCCTGCTGACAAATGTCCTTCGGTTCTTGCGTAACTCATGCCAATACGCCTTCCAACCATCAGGGCCATCTAAGTTCCACTTTTTCTCATCGCTGAATAAAACAGTAAGCCATTTGTCACCGTAGGTCATGTGTTTTTTAACCCAGTTCATTTTTACCTGTTTGTGATGTAATTTAAGAGACAGTTTGCGAGCCAATTTCTTTTACATGATGTAATCACACGCTTTAATGCGTCTATTTACAGTGTCTTTGGACATCTGTACTCTGAAATTATTTTTAATTTGCCGTATGGGGACATATTTTGTCTAAATACCAATCTCCGTATTTTCCGATCAATCTGAACAGTCGTCATACGTGGTCGTCTGTATCTTGGTTTCCGCTTAAAATTATCATTTCTAGAAAGTACTTGATATATACTAGGGATGGGCATTATTTATCGTATTAGGATAAATAACAGTGTTACTACGCTAGAACCTAATATTGCATTAATATGTTACTGAAAAGTCCCTGTTAAATAAATAACACATGGTTCTTGATGACAGCATCTTCCTTCACTTGTTTTAATCAAGATTTCATTTTTTGTACCTCTAAAAAAGAATAATATTCATTAAAAACGTCCTTAATCGTTTCTTTTGAGACGTTTGCTAAACAATGTTGAATGTCCGGGCTGGGTTCCCGGACAGCCCCCCCCCTCCCTGCTTGCGCAGACCCATTCACAATTATTTAAAAAATTTGCGTCCCCCCCCCCTTATTAAAACATCCTTAAAAACCCTTATTAAAAAAATCTCACAATTATACACTCTAAGATAAAAACCTGTCTAAAACGGAATTTAAAACTGTTTTATAGGCTTCCGTCTTAGAAGGTTTTACTATATAAAATAAGATATTGTTTGTATCCAGCAAGTACAGCCCGGACAGCCCCCCCCCCTGCTTGCGCAGACCCATTCACAATTATTTAAAAAAATTGCGTCCCCCCCCCTTATTAAAACACCCTTCAAAACCCTTATTAAAAAAATCTCACAATTATACAGTCTAAGATAAAAAACTGTCTAAAACGGAATTTAAAACTGTTTTATAAGCTTCCGTTTTAGAAGGTTTTACTATATAAAATAAGATATTGTTTGTATCCAGCAAGTTCAGGTTAAAAATTCTGGGCACCCACCCGTTCAAAAGGCTGGTTACGCCTATGCAACCACAGAAGAAATAATTCCTTAATATTCGCTAATTCAATAACTGTTAGATTTTTCACCAGTTTTTCAATTCAGTTCAGTTATGTAGTTCTTTTCTGTTAGATTTTCCACCCGTTTTTCAATAAACATAGTTTTTTACATTACAAAAGAACATTTTATCGCTTCGTAACTGTTGTTTATTTTCAAACGTTTTGTTACAAATTATTTGACAACCTTGAAAAGTGCTGAGTAATACACATTATCTGAGGATAATTTTGTTATCGTTAACGACTTTTGATTTAAAGTTTCGTTTCCTGTTTGGTTTTTATTAGCGGTTGTTGAAGAAAGAGCATAAATAAAAAATGATTTCGTCTCTTTTTTATTAAATATCAGAAAGACTGAATTTGAGATTTGTGGATTTGATTTCTAAAGGGCTCTTCTGGGGGGGGGGGGTCACCCCTTAAACATACACCTTCAAATTTCGCTTATTTAGTTCTCTACCATTTTTAACATGACACCCCCCCCCCTTTCGGTGACTCACTTAATTTTGCTCATTTCTTCACTTCATTTCAATCTTTAAAAGGCTATAACTTTGCTTCTATGGAAGCTAAAGCGGAGAAAAAAATTCTAGCATAGCTAACTTTTATTCGCCATTCTTTTTGCTATTTCAATGTTCCGGTTTTTTCCCTATAGGACCATTTTTTGGGAGGGGGGCAGGGGGGGGGGGCGTTTCTCATTTTTTGATGTAATATGTCTATCGAAAGCTTATGCTTCATATATTACAAATCTAGCATAAAAAATTTTCTTACGTTATTCTGGGTCACGTTACGGACCCATAATGGGTTGAAAATTAAATTTCTCAAACTTCTTCGAGGCTTTTTGCCAAATCGGCATCAGAAAAAAATTGTGCCAACGTGATGTGTGTATGGCATCTGCGCCATATAAATATTATTCAGTCTTTTTTTATTGCAATTTTTTTATGTAAAACAATATGCATTATTTTTCATGCACAATTGCGCATTAAATGAAAACTGTAATGTAATTTTTGTAGTAATACTTTATAATAATGAATAAAAAAAAACAAACACATTATTTAAAAGTATTTCTTGCACAATAAAATGTTTCCTGACGATTACAAAAA
This sequence comes from Maratus speculifer, assembly GCA_964019185.1. Classification (NCBI taxonomy): domain Eukaryota; kingdom Metazoa; phylum Arthropoda; class Arachnida; order Araneae; family Salticidae; genus Maratus; species Maratus speculifer. The sequence goes on from CAXHSM010000448.1 coordinate 69,551, forward strand.
AATATGTCCTGACAATTTAAAAAATAAAAACGTAATTGTCCAAGTTTTCACTTCTGTCGGCACTCCAAAAATGTCACTTTTTTAGGGGGAGGGGGGTGAAAATTTTGTGGAAATAAGTCTTATTTTTTATTTATGTATGGATTCATATAAAAAAATATGAGCTAGTTAACTGTGGAACCATTTTAATACAACTCATATTCCAAATATTAAAATAATTGAGAAAAATTATTAAAAAATTATTTTCACTTAAATCATTTTTATACTAAGTAAATGCAATTAAATTTCTTATAAATTGAATCTGGAATGTTTAGATAAGATTTAAATATTTACAAAATATAAAATACAGTACAATATATTAGGTTTACAGCTTTCTGAAAGACATAAAAATAGTAGGATAAAATTTAGATGAGTTCAAAGTATTAGAATATTTTATTTTGCGCAACAATATTACCTTATTAATATGAAGTAAATGGTAGTTAATTTTTTGTAGCACCCTCTTTTGTTTTCATAATAGCGTACAATCGATCTTGCATACTATACATATCTGCTATTAAGAAACTAGTAAAAAAACTGAGTCTGGAAAAAATTTCATTCTCTACCATCTGTCCTATCTCATAAGTTTCTTTGTCCTATCAGTTAATATTTGTTTTATGTTTTGCAGCCGCTCTAGTAGTGGCAGCACGCGTTGACTTGCTGTACAAAAATTCAATAATGCATTTCATCTCAGATTTTAAAACATCAACAGTGTTGATTGAGAAAACGCGGTATACGGAAAATGGATTTTTGAAAAATTCGTTTTCCTCTGTATGTTAAAGGAAGTTTTCTTAATATGTTTTCTTGTACTTTCTAATTTTCCTGTTTTTCGTATTTCCTATAGGATACATTATTTTATATTCAAAAATATATGTGCCTATAGATATTTTCTTAAATGTTGTTGCCCCACCAGTGGCTGAGAGATTCTGCCTTCAAAACTGGTAGACGGCAGGCGCTGGATTAGAACAAAACCCACTCGCGCTCGTCAGCCCAATCACTCGGAGTTTTCCGTGGTTTTCTTCGAACTTTGGATTCCCTTGCGTAAATACTGGTTGGGTTCCCTTAGAAAGACCCCCCTCCCCCCACGGAGGGCACCCCCTTAGGGCCCATATCCCATGTGTTGTCCGTTTGGGAGCATATTTAGCAATTGTTTATAAATTGTTTATTGTATCCTGTTACAAAAATAACAGGATGTTGGAACCTGTTACCAGCGCTACTGTGGAATGATGTAACCTGTTAGCCAAAAATAACCATATTTCCCATCTCTAAATACATAGTTTTGATCAATTTAAAACTTTTGCAATTTCAGAAACAGTTTTATTTTGAGATTTCAATTTAAAATCTTTCAAAATCTCACATTTTCTGAATTCTTTACCCTTTGTCATGTTTAAGACATTAGGAAATAATTTCTCCACCTTTTATACTTGTATAAAAGTGCAATGTGATGTCATACAACGTCATTACACAATACCAATCCCGTGTTTCTAAAAAAATTTGCATAAAGTGCTTAAACTTTTGAGACAGCGTTTCTTCAAGAAAAAAAGAAAAAATAAATAAAAATAAATATATTTTTTATTTTAAATACCCAAAATGGCTTATTTTATTTTATTTTGATTAAATGTTGAGTATTTATTGTAAATTAGCATAAAATATTTTCTTCTTCAATTATTTTAAACGAGATTTGCAGAGTGCTTAAACTTTTGAGACAGACTATATATACACTATATTGCCATTGATTATGGGACACTTGCGATTTTAGACATTTTACTAAATATCTAGAAAAATACATGAGGAATCATCTCGAAACTCTTAGTGTATAAATATAATAGTATACGTCATACATCTCCGTGAAGATTTTTTACCGAAACGCCATAGGGGACCGTCAACAAATTAAAAAAGAATGAATATCTTTTGAATAACCCTGTCAAAACTAATGTAGCAAAAGCGCTCAAACTCTAGATTATGATTGAATGCCTTATTGTAATACACTGTGTTCATTTTTATGCAAATAGCATGCACACTCGCATAGTAATTAAGGTTTTTATAAAAATGGCCCCAAATTTTTCCAAGTTTTTTCATTATAATTTTCAGAGTTCTTAATATAAAATAATATTTTTTTCAGAAAATATGACAAACAACATTGCACACAGTACCCTGTAATCAGAATTAAAAAATAATAAAAATTGTATGAAAAATGAGTAGGTTTACTATATAATTTTTTACTGCACATGCGTCAAAGATATCAAAATTTCATTTGCATATTATGTTAGCTAAATGTATAGAGCAACTTTTGTAAAAGTCTCAAAATCATAGCTTGAAAATTCTGAAAGTAATCGTCTATAGAAAAGGGACAAAATCCGTTGTTTCCAAAATGAAGCAAAAAAATGAGGGATTTTATCCAAATGCAGTAGTACATCCCATATTGTATATTCTATATTGACACTAATCAATGAATATATGGATACAACCCCTTTTGTTTTTGCTTCATTTTGAGAATAACGGATTTTCGACTTATTCAATTGACGATTATTATCAGAATTTTCAAGTTATGATTTTGTGACTTTTACAAATGCTGCTCTATACATTTAGCTAACATAATATGCAAATGAAATTTTGATATTGTTGACGCATGCGCAGTAAAAAATTATTTAGTAAACCAACTCATTTTTTATACAATTTTCATTATTTTTTAATTCTGATTACAGGGTACTGTGTGCAATGTTGTTTGTCATATTTTCTGAAAAAAATAATATTTTATATTAAGAACTCTGAAAATTATAAGGAAAAAACTTGGAAAAATTTGGGATCATTTTTATAAAAACCTTAATTACTCTGCGAGTATGCATGCTATTTGCATAAGAATGAACAAGGCTTATTACAATAAGGCATTTAATCACAATCTAGAGTTTGAGCGCTTTTGATACATTAGTTTTGACAGGGTTATTCAAAAGATATTCCTTCTTTTTTAATTTGTTGACGGTCCCCTTTGGAGATTCGGGAAAAAATCTTCACGGAGATGTATGACTTATACTATTATATTTATACACTAAGAGTTTCGAGATGATTCCTCTTGTATTTTTTTAGATATTTAGTAAAATGTCTAAAATCGCAAGTGTCCCATAATCAATGGCAATATAGTGTATGTATATATACACTGGTGTGCAAAATTTAAGGACGAGTCCCAAAGTGCCTATTTTCAAGAGATTTTCAAGCGATAATTTTCACGCGATTATTCAAAAGGAAATAATATGATTCGAATAATTATTATCCCTGCATAACAGATAGTCCATATAACATCTCATTCAAGTCCACATTCCTGACGTTTTTCGTCCAGTTCCACGGGTATTTCTGTTAAGTAAGTTTAAATTCGATCTAATTATTATTTTAAATTGCTTTAAAGACCTGAAATTGCAACACAATCCGAAATCATTTTCGGAATTCCTTTCAATCCTGCCGGTATACAGAAATTCACTCATTTCAAAATTAAGAGAATTTTATTAAATTTGGTTGATTATCTCCAGAGCTACTGGACAGATTTTATTCAAATTAGGTATGTACATAGGTTGGTACAATGTAACAAAAATAAACATTCAAGAATCACAGTCATTACACAAGAGTCACAGTCATTACACAAGAGTCACAGTCACAACACAAGAGTCACAGTCATTAAGGCGAAACAAAAAATAGGAAATTCCATACGTCTCTTTAATGAGTCTCAAATGACTATTATATGTGACTCTACTGACAGGTCATTGTGACTGCTGCTTTGTGGCGAGTCACCAGGTGAATTTACAATGTCGTATCATTGAACCTCTCGTCTGACCTCTTATCTGGAGACTCAATTTCAAAGACATTGTGAACATTGCATTACGATAAATTACCAAATAATGTTCCATTAAAGCCACATGGTGACTTTTCACCACTTTTCACAGTGGTTACTTCACAGTAGGGTCTCTGTCACCATTTGACAAAGTCTTGTGACAGAAAGTCACCATGTGACTGTGACATTATTTGGTAATTTATCATAATGCAACATTCACAATGACTTTGAAATTGAGTCTCCAAATGACAATCACATGAAAGTCTCAATAAAACGCCATTGTAAAGTCCCCTGGTGACTTGACACAAAGCAGCAGTTGCAGTGACCTATCAGTGGAGTCACATATAGTAGTCATTTGAGACTCATAAAAGAGACGTATGGAATTTCCTATTTTTTGTTTCGCCGTAGTAACTGTGACGCTTGTGACCATGTGTGACCTGAATGAGATGTTATATGGTTTGGTTTGGTTTATTTGGTGTCGGCCGATTATCTACGCTAGGGATATAGGCCCAGGGGGTGGGGTGCCCTTCGTGGGGGTCTTTCTAAGGGGACCTAACCTGTATTCACGCAAGGTTCGAAGAAAACCACGAAAACTCCGAACGGTTAGACCGACGACCGCGATTGGTTTCGAACCCAGCACCTGTCGTCTACCAGTTGAGAGGTCAGAACCTCTCGGCCACTGGTTGGGCGAGAGATGTTATATGGATTAGCTGCTATGCAGGAATAGTAATTATTCGAATTATATTACTTCCTTTTGAATAATCGCGTGAAAGTTATCGCTTGAAAATCCCTTGAAAATTGGCATTTTGGAACTCGTCCTTAAATTTTGCACACCAGTGTATATATAAAATATTGCAAATTTTGAGTTTGAACAGAAAAAAAGTAAAATTGTAATAAATATTTGTTTGATAATCTATGATATCTTACTTACTTTACAATTGCTAAATTAATTTTCGTCTTTTTTTTTAGAAATAATAAAATAGAATATCTGCCAGATGGTATTTTCGATGGGCTTCCAAATCTTATGCATATTATTTTGGAAAAGAATTGGCTTACTACATTGAATAAAGAAGTTTTTCGTCCAGTTCCACGGGTATTTCTGTTAAGTAAGTTTAAATTCTATCTAATTATTATTTTAAATTGCTTTAAAGACCTGAAATTGCAACACAATCCGAAATCATTTTCGGAATTCCTTTCAATCCTGCCGGTATACAGAAATACACTCATTTCAAAATTAAGAGAATTTTATTAAATTTGGTTGATTATCTCCAGAGCTACTGGACAGATTTTATTCAAATTAGGTATGTACATAGGTTGGTACAATGTAACAAAAATAAACATTCAACAATTCGAATGCGCACGCATGATCGTGCGTAAGAATCATCAGCTTCGGAAGGTATAAAAGAGAGCTTGTGACAATATTGAATCAAAAAATCGGTTAAATAGGCATATGGTTCTTTTTCACGGTTATACAGCTCTTAGAACGTGAACCCATGTTGGAAATCAGACACTTTATGGGTCCCTATGGTAGTTACTCTCACTCCTCCAGCAACGCTGTATTCAGTTCTTCGGTAGTCATAGTTTAAAAGTATTTATAACTTCAGTTTGTCCGTTTGCTATCTCACCGAGCTTCAATTTTTATAAATACGAGGTAGAACCCGTCGAATTTCGTCGAAAGAAAACGTTTAAATGGGAACTGTTTCATTGATTTATAATAAAAGAAATCAACGAAATTAGTCGCAATAAAAAATGAACCTTATATTGGTAAGTCTAACTCTAACAAAATACTATTTCTATAAATCTCTGTTGTAGAAATTAATAAAATTAAACTTTAATCGTATATGTAAGCAGAAAATTATGATAAAGGTCAGTTATTATAATGCAGTTATCAATTAATGCCCATATGCTTGGTATTAAAAAAGGAAAAACAGCAAAATCTATTCCACTTTGACTCAATCATGGATTTTTTCCCCCATGGAATCTAAACCCGACATCATTTTCGTCATTTCTATATTTACATGTATTTTTAACAAAGCACATATTTTAATTTCAAAATTTTCCTTTTTATGATAAAACGGCAACAAAAAGGTACAATAATCTCAGACTTTTTTACCTTTACTTTTAATAAAAATGGTGTATTTATGTTGCCACAATCACAAAAATCGTACTACAAACTATAAAAAATTAATATCTTAAAAACAAATTAAGATACAGTTTTCAAAAAATTTGCATTTAAAAGTGCATTTTTTTTCTCTATACGACGGTGTAAAAATTTAAAATGTAAGATGTTTAAAAGTTTAAAAATTTGTAGTAGCAAAAAATACAAAACCGAAGCTTCATTTCAAATTTCAAAGTATTGCCATTCGCAAAATGACGTATGCGTTACGCACAGATACGTTTGGCTTTTCTAATATAGATATTGAGATTGCCATGCAATTAATATATGTTTATTATGGCATAAAAATGGAATGCGTATCATTTGTAGTTCATTTTCAGGGGTGCTTAAAATAATTTCGTTACACCATGCTCAGTAGGAGAACACGTTTGTGGTGTATTTTAATATCACTCCATTTCAATCATAATGAAATTGACATGCATTTAAGATGTGCATTAAAACATTTATTTAATATAAAATATGGTATGTAAATCCTTTATTTACAGAGACACTCAAAAGAATTTAGTTACACAGTTATTTGCAGGAAGAAATCGTTTTAATAATGTTACACTATTTTGAAAAAAATCAAATTATTACAAAAAAGTTATAACAGTTACAATATATTACAGAAAACATGTGTTAGTACACTTAATAACAGAATATGAATTCTATTATGTTTGAAAGAGAGTAACATAGTTAAAATGCACTAAAATATTTGTTTCCTATTGAGCGTAATGTTAGTGATTATTTTGGGAGTCTTTATAGACGACCTATAAATGTTATACATTGCATTTTTAACAAAAAATGTATCATAGTAATTGACAAAATCATGTAGCGATTTCATAGCAATCTGACTATAGTTACGAGAGTTAGAAAGCGATAAAACAGCAGACGAGCAAACCGAAGTCAAATAATATTAAATTATATCAAAAAGTGTTTAAAAAATGCTGTTAATTTTTAATAATTTTCCACGTATGGGATAGCATTTGAAATTGCTGTATATAGTAGGACCATATAATGAATTATTACTTATATCCAAACTTTCTTTAAAGTCTAGGGTTCCAATCTGTTTTAAACGAAGTTAAATAAATTGAAGAGACTGTTCAAAAATAGTGGTAGCAAGTAACCCATAGATTTTATCGATTAGATAAGGCCATGCTAACTATTAAGAAATAGAGTAAAGAAATTTCTTGTACTTGCCCACGTCTTTGTTTGAGGGTTGTTTATTTTTTTCTTATGTTTTATAAAATTTACACAGCACCTAAAAAAGGGTTTTTCCTTCATTAACTGCCTGCGAATTCTTTAAAAATTATTTAAAAAAATTTCAAAATGTTTATACTGAATAAGTAAATAACAAAATTTTATTAAGCCAAGCTATCGAATATGGCCCATTCGGTACTATGATACAATGAACCTCTGACGTTTTGAAAGTCAAGCTATTCGATACGACACATTTGCTACTTTAAAATAACAAAATGCTGAAAAATGTTAAAAAAAAAAAAAAAAAAAAAAAAAAAAAAAAAAAAAAAAACATAACATTTTAAAGCACTAATATGATTTTTTAGCTAATAAAATTATTCGAATGATTTATCTCGATAGCATGCTTAAATAGGATATAAAAATACTGAGGAAAAATCTAACTATTGCCTATTTCCACCTGGTGCTTTTTTAGAATCCATAATTAAAGATTTTTTTTGCTCTAACTGAAAAGTGGATATTTTCACATTGGGTAGTTTGACATTATACCGACGTTATCATACAGCATTCCTTCGCGACCTTCTTTCTCGTAGACTTTGCATAAGCTTCATATAGGTCTTGTCAATTTTATCTATAAAGATTGCTGTCATCCCTGTCAATCATCGTCTAACTATCTTTGAAAACGCTTCCTACGCACTGAAAAATAAACACGTCCTGCGGCATATCTTTAGTTACATATAAAATTTAGTTAAATATAAAAACTTAGAAATAATTGCACTGTTTTAAAGAGTAAGAACTAATGTTGCTAGGTGTTTTGATTATCTTGAGACCTTCCTTTTCCCAGGCCTCTTAAGATCCGTTTTGTGTAACCTTTGCGTGTTTCCAGAAATTCCGACATTTCATGATACATTAGCCCGTTTATATTGTCTGGCTTATGAATCCTGAGTTTGCTTTTATTAGAAGTTAATACACACAATACACACACACACACAAAATGCACAAAAAAAAAAAAAAAAAAAAAAAAAAAAAAAAAAAAAAATCCACAAACCGTATTACTGATTTTTAAGAATCTAACATGGTCCAATGGCATTAGTAATTGATTTTTTCATGTTTTTATGATTCATTATTCGAATTAAGTGAACAATTTTTAATAAAATGTTACTCCTTAAAATAATTTCTCTAAAACATTTTTGAGTTGAGTCAGTCTAATCCAGAATCTATATATCCAGAACCTATTATCCAGAATCTATATTCCATGTTGAACATGAACACTTAAAAGATTTTCCCAATTAATTTACTTTAATATCATTGTCTATTAAAAATATTTTATTGCACAATTTTATTTAACTCAATCGGCGTTTAACACTTTTCACATAGTTGTCGCACTTCATGAGGCTATTAACTTTGTGAGGCTATTAACTAAAAATTCACTTCCTTGTAAATTTTTCGCATCCTCTAAATTTTACAGAAAGTTATAAAAATTAATACAATTCATACAAATGTAACTGAATAACTAATAACTTTATACAAATCTAACTACTTAAATATGGCTTGGAAATTTTTATTAAAAAAATTAAATAAAGGCAAATTTAAGTTTGTTTCTGCGATTTGAAAATAAATAATTCGACTTTATGTTTTATACCATTTTATTTATCGAAACTTTTTATAACATTTTACAACGGTAGTGTTTCATATTGTTAACATACATATTTTTTTTTCATTTTGTATGTAAAGATGAAATATTGTAGCAGTCAATTTTTAACTAACTCCTTGATATCTCAGAGCCATAAAAATAATGTTCAGAAATGTGTTTATGATAACAATGCCTTTAAATACAGTTAAAACATAATGATGAAATAATTCTTTTAAGGAATTCTAGTTTCTGAAGGAATATTTTCATTAACCTGCCGCAGGATAAATAGCTAAATATTCTCTGTAACTTGTATAGTTAAATGCAATTTCAAACACAATTGATCTAAAGATGCCATTATAAACACTTGCCAAAACAGGCCAAATTTCTGCAAAACTACAAAAAAAAAAAAAAAAAAAAAAGATAAGCGTGAAATATATATATATATAACACTTTTATCATTTAATAATTTAACATTAATTAATTTATGATCATAGAAATGAATTTAAAAATGTTCAAAAGGTAGTTAAAGAAACAGGGCATAAGTTACTTATTTTTTCACTAAATTCACTTTCTTGCGCTAAATCAAGTGTAAAGAAAAGCAGTGAATTTTTCACAAACAAGGCCGGTACTCATGCCAAATGAATGTATTGTGGGAAAAATTCTAAGTTGTAGTAAAAAAATAGATGTGATTTTCAAGTTGAACATTGAATGCTTATACAAGAGGGTTTTTTAAAAATTATCTTTACTTTTATTTTTAATTAATGTAAAATCTGTGAAAACAGAACATGTTTATAACGAAATCCAATCTTGAAAGCTTTAATCTTCATATTTCCGACAAAAATGAATTCCATACAATTATTGTCGAATTCGGAGGTGGCCCCGGGAGGAATAACTCCCTCCCAACTCTCGGAACATTAAAATAGCAACCTGGAAGGTTTGTGATTTTATGCTTTTTCATGGTCAAAATAACAATTTATCCACCGGACATTAAAACAGTAACCCTGGAATCACAGAAACTCCTCATGAAGGCAATATTTATAAATAAGATTTACAAGGCCTATATTAAGCTGATGCAGTGTCTGCAAGGTAAAAGGTCTGAATTCGATACTGCTTAAAATTATATCTCTTAAGAAAAAGTTCTATTTAAAATAGAATATTTCTTAGACTCTAGCGATTCCACTTTAATAGGTTATAATGTATTTTTACGTCCCGATATAGAAGGCGTTGTCTCACTTTTTTCATTTGTCTGTATGGTTATTTGCAATAGTGAATTTTGTTAACATTAGCAATAATATCAATTTCATATTTTGAAAGGAGGAAAGAAAAGAATATTTTACAAATATATTATGCTTTATATTTTTTATTGATATTTTCTATTTTTACTGTTTAAAATGTTTCCTTTGCCAAAGGATAGTTTCGAAGACAACTGACATAATTTGGCGCATAATTAACTACATAGTTTTTGTAACTCGTGAACAGTTGTAAATATAAAGATTATTTTGCGATTTCTTGCCTGCGGCCAGCTAATAGGAAAATGCCTTAACATTAATTTATTAATTTATACAAGGTGCAGTAGGTATTTGACTAACATGCATTGAAAGTGTAAAACCACCTTGCACATCGTGATTACAAATCCTTTTCTGTTACATGCAAATACGCAAGAACCTTAGATTAACTGATGAAATGAAGAGACATGCTGTTATTGTCTCATTGACTGAAGAACAACACTCCGATTTAGACTTTGCTGCATTGTTGAAACTCGTCCGGTCATTCACCTTTTAACCCCTTGCGGGCGGTGGTTTCATATAGATATACCACTTAATTTTAATTCCCAAACGCCATATTCGCCCCGGAATTTTGTTAAAGAAAATTACGATTTATTGAATGCGTGAAATATAGCGTTTTTTATTTAGGAATAAAGCTGTTTTCAAATTCCGGTGTCAGTCCTTAATTTCAATACTTAAGCAATGAATTTGCTTTGCCCCTCAAAGGGTTAAGTAAGAAAAGAACTGAAGATTGCCAAGTTTCATGTGGCAACTGTTTCATTCAGAGATTGACATCGTTAGGCAATATTACATTACCTAGAATTTAGTTGGTTAGTTGATTGTATAGGATTTAATGGCGCAAAATCCCTTCAGGGACATGCTGAGCCAAAATAAAGACTAAAAAAGCAAAAGTGTATACCTAGAATTCGGAATTTATCATTCGTGTCGATGGAAATACTAGGACGTTGACGGGGACACTCGCTAGGGCGCTATAGGTTGATGAGACCACCGCTCGATGTGCGATTCGTGAGGACTTTCATCAGTATATAATGAGGATAAGACAGCTTTTGAACGAGAAAGACAGGGATAACCGTCTGACCAAATTAAAACAGCTCCTTGACAAGATGAAATACGAAAAGAAACCAAAAATGCTGTTGTTTTTCTCAATTGAGATAAACTTTGTCGAATTTTAGAAAATGACCCCCCCCCCCTCCAAAAAAGAAAGAAAGATCAGTGACTGTATATAATACCAGAAAATATTCTGACCGTCATGCACAGGAAATTCCAACCCTCACTGATGATTCTGGAAGGTCATAAAAGCTGCGAAGACAACCTCTTGCATACATATGTCTTTCATCAAGGTGCCAAAATCAATACCGTTATTTATACGGATTAGTTAAAGCTCTGGAATAGACATATTGATTTGTTATTCAGATCAGTAGACAGTTGTCCCAAGCTCGATATTATGCTTAAATGAATAAGGACGACCACATGATTATAAAAAAAGGACTTTTAGCCTCCGATGCTATTTCTTTCAGACAAGTTAAAAAGTGTCGTGTCAAAAATTGTGGCCCACTTTTACTTACCTATCATACGTAGTATAGGGTAAGTCTTGCAATCGTTTTGATAATCGAAATTTTTTTTAAACGGATTTACACGTTTTAGATATTGGAGATTCCGAAAAACATATTTTTAGAAAAAAAAAATTGCCGTCTGTCTGTCTGTCTGTAAACGCTCTATCTCACGAACAAATGGAGATAGAGACTTAAAATTTCGTATGTACTTAGTAAGTAAGAATAGGACGAAGCTTATTTAATATCAGTAACCTCGATTATCCGGAACTATTTTCTTCGGACTCTCGAAAAATTCGTTCTGATGAAATGTATATAAAAATTTTCGATTTTTTTTATTTTAAAGAAAGGACGTAAAAGGCAATAAAATAACACAAATTTTGCGTTAAGAACGAAGTCGGTCGGATTAATAGTTGCCGAGATATTTGTAATCCTGTTCTCAACATTCTTCGATTTTTCATGACCCAGTATTTTCTTCAAATTTCAATTCAAAGATATGTTTTAATTGGAAATGAGACGCTTAATCTGATGCAGTAAACTGTTAGTTAATATGATTATTGTTTTTGGAGTTATAAGGATGTTTCTTTTACGCAATCCGGTACAAATTGTGTAGTTTGGTATTTTACATAATTTGTCGAAATGGGTTCATCAGCAATTCATTAATGGATCATTACTATGTATATTAAGAATATTTAAATATACGTTTAAATTTTGTTTTGGAATTGCAATGCATTTTATAAATAGTTTTCACATATTATATAACGCATATCCATGATGGGTAAGTATTACGGTGGCCCCCAAAGACTAGTTTCGTAATATGGCTGTTAAAACGAGACATACATAAATTTTATTGTTAAAATGCATTTCCTTTTTCTCAGAGTCTACAAAAAAGTGTTTAAATTAAAAAAAAAAATCCATTTTTGATGAATCTAGTCAATGAAGAAATAGCACATCAAACTGTATCATTTTATTATTCCGCAATCCAATGTCTCAGAGAGAAATTGCTAATCAATTGGGTATTTCACGCCACTGTGTTTGCTATTATATTGATAAACACAAGAAAAAGGAAGTTCATTGCATTCTAAAAGGGGTCGCCCTTCTAAGAAACCTCAATCAATTTTTTTTTTTTTTTTTTAATCGGAGGCGAAACTGAATTCTGCCACAGGCATTTTTGCTTGGAATCACAATTTTAAAGATTATGTCTTCAAAATTTTTATTGATTTTTTAATTTTTTAATTTTTTCAGGTTAGAAATGTTAAATATAATCTTCTTTAGCTAATGCATACCTCAAAACAAACTTTAAATATTAATTTATGCTTGAATTTTCTTTTTTTTTACTCTTGGACAGCATATGTAAAAGAAATTTGAAAATGCCTCACACTAAATTCGATACTAGTTATATTACATTTTTCAAAGTACTGCGTTATACTAGGAATTATCAAAGAATGTCTCATTTTCAAGGCATATTATAAAAGTTTAATTTAGACTATTTGCAACAATTTATAAATTAAATTGAAGATGAACTAATTAGCCTCCGATTCTATTTCTTTCAGACAAGCTAAAAAGTGTCGTGTCAAAAAATTGTGGCCCACTTTTACTTACCTATCATACGCAGTACAGGGTAAATCTTGCAATCGTTTTGAAAATCGAAAAAAAATTTTTTGACGGATTTTCAGATACGGGAGATTCTGAAAAACATATTTTTAGAAAAAAAAAAAAAAAATTGCCGTCCGTCTGTCTGTCTGTAAATTCTCTATCTCACGAACAAATGGAGATAGAGACTTAAAATTTCATATGTACTTAGTAAGTAAGAATAGGACGAAGCCTATTTAATATCAGTAACCTCTATTATCCGGAACTATTTTTTTCGGACGCTCGAAAATTCGTTCTGATGAAATGTATATAAAAATTTTCGATTTTTTTTATTTTAAGGAAAGGACGTAAAAGGCAATAAAATAACACAAATTTTACATTAAGAACGAAATCGGTCGGATTAACAGTTGCCGAGATATTTGTAATCCTGTTTTCCACATTCTTCGATTTTTCATGACCCTGTATTTTCTTCAAATTTTAATTCAAAGATATGTTTTAATTGGAAATGAGACGCTTAATCTGACACAGTAAACTGTTGGTTAATATGATTATAATATGATTATTGTTTTTGGAGTTATAAGAATGTTTCTTTTACGCAATCCGGTACTACGAATCCGGCACTTACGCAATCCGGTAGTCGAAATGGGTTCATCAGGCAATTCATTAATGGAGCATTACTATGTATATTAAGAATATTTAAACATACGTTTAAATTTTGTTTTGGAATTGTAATGCATTTTATAAATAGTTTTCACATATTTTATTTTCACCGCATATCCATGATGGGTAAGTATTACTGTGGCCTCCAACGACTAGTTTCGTAATCTGGCCGTTAAAACGAGACATTCATACAATTTTATTGTTAAAATACATTTTCCTTTTTCTCATAGTCTATAAAAAAGTGTTTAAACTAAAGAAAAAATCCGTTTTTGATGAATCTAGTCAATGAAGAAGTAGCACATCAAATTGTATCACTTTATTATTCCGCAATTCCAATTTCTCTGAGAGAAATTGCTAATGAATTGGGTATTTCACGCCGCTCTGTTTGCTATTATATTGATAAACACAAGAAAAATGAAGTTAGTTCATTGCATTTTAAACGGGGTTGCCCTTCTATAAGACCTCTATCATTTTTTTTTTAAACTGAGGCGAAACTGAATTCTGCAATGACAGAATCTACATTCAACTTGTTTATTTTTTCTTTCAAATGTTTAAAGTGTGTGCCTTTAGTTAGGCACCCCAAATCCAACATAAAGTCCATTTCTCCTAACACTTCGGTCACCATATCCGGAGTAATTGAAGTAATAGCTTCTTAAATTCTGTGTCTCAACTCTGGCAAATCTCAAAGAAAACCATTGACGCCTGCGGCTGCAATGAGCTCATGAACATAGAGACTGAAATTCAGATTAGCAATAAGTCGTTAATTCTGACAAACCCTGCTTTAATTTGTTGTAACATAAAGGCCTTATTCGTGTTATGCCGGTGAACGCTACACTCCGGAGTGCATTATTGTAGCAACGATAACGTTGCGGCATCGCTAAAATAAATATGTATATATAAATAATGATTCAGCGCAATTAAAATAAAAACATATATATAAATATAAGTATAAAAAATTAAAGTAAAGTATTAAATTTATTTTATTCATTAACTATAAACAAGTAGTAATAATAATTTTAGGTTTTAGAAAAAGATAAAAGCTATTTGTTTTTAGCATTAATTAAAGCTGTAAACTTTACGACTTTACAACGTTCGGGAAAATAATGAATGGATTTTAAGAGGGACACACGCATAGTGTTTGAAGTTCTCACCATAAAAGCTTCAGACAGTTAACAATTGCAGCAGCTATAAAAAAAACGAGAGTGACGCCAATTCTGATATAACAAGCAGTGGGCAACAATGACAGAATTTACAGCCTGGAGCCCCAAAAATTTACGACTATCGTGTGTGGTCAAAAACACCATCCGTGGGAAGAAGGCTGGTCACCACAGAAGTGAATAAAGGGGGTGGTCTTCCTACTGGACAGGGGAACCAATGAGACATGGAAGTGCAATTGTCCCCAATGAAAACTTTTACAAGAAAACCAATAAGAGAATAAAGAAAAGGTATTGGGAGGAATAAAAAAAAGAGCTCTCTCAGAGAGAGAATTTTTAGCAGATTCAGAAGGTATTTCTTTCTGACCAGTATGTCGTCATGAGAAAAGGACTCCGAAAAGAAAATCATCACTCGGATGCGGATGCTTATGTGATTTTTTGGACTTAAAGAAAAAACAACATGGAGTTGGTGAAAAGATGTGAACCAGAGCTTACCGGACCACATCCCCCCAGCTAATTAATAGGAAGCAGTGCTTGATGGAGAAAAAGGATACGCTTTTTCATATAAAGATTTTGTGAGTGCAAATGGACGTCTATAATTAAAGACTGTCAGTTCTGACAGACATGCACGATTGGTGCTACGAATCTACAACGAACTTTTATAAGTATTGTCCTGCATTCCGATGGACAGTCATAAATGTTGCATTTTCAAATGTGCTGCGTGAGAGTGCTACAGTTTGTTTTTTAATGGACCCTTCTGTGGAATAGCTGATGAACTTTGCGTCTTCAATTGTGCTGCGTGAGAGTGCTGCAGTTTGTTTTCTATATGGACCCTTCTGTGGAATAGCTGCCATCTGTTCAACAATGGTGAGAAATTTAGACTTTCCTATGTGGTGTTCCTAATTTTTAAATAATCTTTTGGCCCGTTTTTCAAAAAAAAAAATATTATTAAAATTTAATTATCATATTAAAATTGAGAAAGGAGTTTTCAAATAAAAAAAAAAAAAAAACAAAAAAAATTAACGAAAATTCAGGCTATGCCTTTTTAGTTGTGCTGTGAGTAATTGTATAGGTTTATAATAATGTATAATGCAAAAGAAAGAAAGAAAAATATTATTATGAAATTGATATTTTAGAATGGTATTTTCTTATTGTGCTTCTAATTACAAAATTGATATTTTCGAATAGTGTTATCTCATTGTGTTTTAATTATGATTCATATTTTCGAGTGGTAATTTTCTTATTGTGTTCCGAATTATAAAATTGTTATTTTGAAATAAATATTGGTATGTATATATACAGGGTGATTCATAAAAGATGGGCAGAACTTTAAGGGGTTATAGTACACTTAAAGGCAAATAATATTAAATAGGAAACTAAGGGTCCCAGACGTATTCCCAAGGAGATAGGGGACATTAAAGTTTAGGGTCCGAAATTTCAAATGATTATAAAAAATGGAAAAATTGGTCGATTCGTTTGCGGTTTTTGCAAAAAATTTTCTTTATGCCAGTATTTTCTTGAAATAAAATTTTAAAGTTCAATTTCAAAAAATGCCGATAGGGGGCGCTTTAGACATTGGAGTAACAAACAACTATTTTTTAACGTTATTTTTTGTATTTCTTTAAATGATTTCGAAAGCTTAGACTTAAACTTAAATTTTGATCTAAAAATTTGAGTCCTAACGAGTAGTTAAGTAGCGTAAACTGAAAGTTGAAATTTGAAACCCTTCTCCCCCCAGAACAAAAATCAGTTATTCCCGATCTTTGTGTCGTAGATTAGGCTCTAACTACTGCCGCGTTTTGCTAAAATTATTCTTTATGTCAGTGTTTTCTTGAAAATAAATTTTAAAGAAAAGTTTCAAAAAATTCCGATAGAGGGCGCTTTAGACTTTGGAGTAACGAACAACTATTTTATACCGTTATTTTTGTGTCTCATTAAATGCTTTCTAAAGCTTAGACTTAAACTTAAATTTTCAGCTCAAAATCTGAATCGCTGAGCGTGGTTCAGTAGCGAGGGGAGGGGGTTCAAATTTCAACTTCTGAACATAGTTCAGTTTGCACTACTTAACCATGCCCAACGATTCTGTGCTGTGATACGAGGCAAAAATACAACTTTCGTCAAGGACTGCATAGTCGGAATTCACTCATAAAGGCACTGGCACAGTTGAAATCGTCGCTCATGCAAACGTTAAAGCTCCATTCCTGACGCTAGTCACCGGGTGAAGAAGGAGACAGAAAGTATGCAAATGTCAAATGGGGAAGAAGAAGAACACGTATGCAAAATTTCGACACGATTCAGGCATAAAAACCACTGAACGGTGAGTCAAGTGTAAGTCGCTGTAGTAATGAATCGGAAGATGGTGCCCTTGACGAATAAGGAAAAGGCTGAGATGCATTTAATTTACGGAGCGGCAGATGGAAATGGTGCAGAGGCACAACGAATGTACGGAGAGCGATTTCCCAACAGGCGGTTGCCTAACCGCAAAACTTTCGAGCGCTTGCACAGACAGTTGTGTGAGACGGGATTATTTCTCGCTTCCCGGTCGAATGCAGGTCGTGCAAAAAAAGGACGAATCAGTAGTTGTTGCAGAAGCCATTCTGGATGTAGTAGCGGCGCAGCCAAGTACAAGTACACGAACAGTGGCTAGGCAGGTGGATACCTCACAGTCCATGACTTGGAGGGTACTGAAGGATGAACATTTGCTCCCGTTTCATGTGCAACGAGTCCAGAAACTGTCTCCAGGGGATTATCCAAATCGTATTGAATTCGCCCGCTGGCTTCTGCAGCAGAACGCGCTAAATCCACATTTTGGACGAATTGTGCTTTTGTGTGTTAAATGTACCTTCACACGTGAAGGTACATTTAACACACACAATGCACATGTATGGGCGGATGTCAATCCACATGCTACGTATCCACATGCTCATCAGAGACGCTT
Source organism: Maratus speculifer (assembly GCA_964019185.1). Lineage (NCBI taxonomy): Eukaryota > Metazoa > Arthropoda > Arachnida > Araneae > Salticidae > Maratus > Maratus speculifer. The sequence goes on from CAXHSM010000448.1 coordinate 87,570, forward strand.
TTCCATCAATGTTTGGGCAGGAATCCTCGGAGACCACCTAATCGGACCGTACCTTCTTCCTGAACGCCTCAACGGTAAAGCATACCTCACATTTCTGCAACATGTGCTGCCAGACCTGTTAAACGTTGTTCCTCCACGCATCCGGCGGGTCATGTGGTTCCAGCACGATGGAGCGCCAGCCCATTACGTACGAGACGTCCGCAACTATCTGGACATCACATTTCCGAACAGATGGATTGGTCGAGGTGGTCTTGTTGCTTGGCCTGCTCGCTCGCCAGATCTTTCACCCCTCGATTTCTTTTTTTGGGGACAATTGAAGGCTCTTATGTATGAGACACCCATTGAATCCCCCGAGGAACTGGTCGCAAGACTTTCCGCCGCTGTAGAGGAAGTGCTCGAAAAGCGTGATGTTTTCGCGAATGCTCGCCGTTCCATTCTTCGCCGTTGTTCTGCGTGCATAACCTCTGGTGGTCACAATTTTGAACATTTATTGTAATTACATGATAATAAATATGCTTTGGTAACATAATCCTAATTTGTGTCTTTTTACCTCGTATCACAGCACACAATGTGTGGACATGGTAAACTGAACTGTGCTTAGGAGTAGAAATTTCAAACCCCTCTCCCCAGAAACTTAACCACGTCTAACGATTCAGATTTTGGGCTGAAAATTTAAGTCTAAGCTTTAGAAAGCATTTAATGAGACACAAAAAATAACGGTATAAAATAGTTGTTCGTTACTCCAAAGTCTAAAGCGCCCTCTATCGGAATTTTTTGAAACTTTTCTTTAAAATTTATTTTCAAGAAAATACTGACATAAAGAATAATTTTAGCAAAACGCGGCAGTAGTTAGAGCCTAATCTACGACACAAAGATCGGGAATAACTGATTTTTGTTCTGGGGGAGAAGGGTTTCAAATTTCAAATTTCAGTTTACGCTACTTAACTACTCGTTAGGACTCAGATTTTTAGATCAAAATTTAAGTTTAAGTCTAAGCTTTCGAAATCATTTAAAGAAATACAAAAAATAACATTAAAAAATAGTTGTTTGTTACTCCAAAGTCTAAAGCGCCCCCTATCGGCATTTTTTGAAATTGAACTTTAAAATTTTATTTCAAGAAAATACTGGCATAAAGAAAATTTTTTGCAAAAACCGCAAACGAATCGACCAATTTTTCCATTTTTTTATAATCATTTGAAATTTCGGACCCTAAACTTTAATGCCCCCTATCTCCTTGGGAATACGTCTGGGACCCTTAGTCTCCTATTTAATATTATTTGTCTTTAAGTGTACTATAACCCCTTAAAGTTCTGCCCATCTTTTATGAATCACCCTGTATATATCCTTGTTTTCTTTGACATTTTCTTTTCTTTATTGCTCTTTAAGTAAATTACTAGATGCAGATTCTTGATTATAATTTTTTTTTTTTTTTTTTTTGAAGACAGTTATTTTAATATTCTTAATATCTCCTTAAAATCCTAATTTGCTACACTGTAAAAAATATCCGTTAATATACACAAACTTTTCCCTAAAAATTACGGAATAGTTTCATTTTTCCGAATAAAACGGAAGAATATCCGTATTTGACATTTTGGAGTCACTAATCCCGTTAAATAACGGAAGTGTTCTGTTATTTTTGTTAATTTTCCGAAAATAGTAGAGTTTAGTGGTGCCATCTACCAGGAAAATAAAAAACTTATACTGAGTTGATGTTTTTTAAACAATTTGCTAGACTATTTCTCTATTTCATTCTGTTTTAATAATAAAAAGCTAACGTATTTTTAAAATATTAAGAAAATAATAATAATTAAAAAAAATATTAATTCTTTTTAAGTTTGAAATAGCTGAAAGGGAAAGTTGATTGTGATTTAAAAATAATTTTTAATTTATTTTTATCACATGTATATATATATATATATTAAGTGCGTTGGATATTTTGAAAAAAGTGAAAGAAAATCTTCTTTTAATTTTAATATATATATTTTTTAATTTATTCAAATAAAGAAGTTCGCACATAAAATTAAAAATATATCGAAATATATTACCGAAATTCTTATAATTTTGGCGATAACGTAAGTTATAAAAAATCAATAACTGAAATTTATTTTATAACCCATTGTAATTATCTTTATTGAGTTTACCTTAGATCGTCATAAAATAATTTGTTAAAATGCACGTTTTTTTTCTTTCTTTTAGTATGTTAGTATTTTTTTAAATAAATAAATAAATATCAATAATATTACAACAGAATTTTAAAATTTTTCCAAAAAAGAAGGAAACAAAACTCTTAATAAATTCTTTCATGCATGTAATATTTTAAAGACTAATTTTTATACATATAAAGCTGAAATTAATAAGCTAAATATTCGAAATTATGGAAAGAAAATCGAAACTATGGAAAGAAACTGTAGAAATTAAGAAAGGTAATTTTGGGGGTTACATGTTATAAAAAATCAATAACTGATTTTTTTTTTATATAACCCATTGTAATTATCTTTATTGAGTTAACAAATTATTTTATGAGTGGATCGTCATAAAATAATTTGTTAAAATTCACGTTTTTTTTCTTTCTTTTAGCATGTTAGTACTTTTTTAAATAAATAAATAAATATCAATAATATTACAATAGAATTTTAAAATTTTTCCAAAAAAGAAGGAAACAAAACTCTTAATAAATTCTTTCATGCATGTAATATTTTAAAGACTAATTTATATATATATAAAGCCAAAATTAATAAGCTAAATATTCAAAATTATGCAAAGAAAATCTGTAAAACATTTAGAATTATCCATTCAATAGAAAAATATTATCTCTAAAAAAAAAAAAAAAAAAAAAAAAAAACTTTGCGTTCAAAATTTTATTTTTACTTTACGAAATGTATCCGAAATAACTAAAGATATTTGAAAGGGTCGTTTGAATAATTCTGGTGTAATGGTATTACACTGCAAGCTACGACACAAGAGGCCCCGGGTTCGAACCCCATGGAAGGTATGTAACATTTCTTCATTGTTGTTTAAATCAATTGTGTATAATGTGTCCCTGATATTAACGTGTCTTTGAAAAGTAAAGAATAAAAATCACAAAGATGTTAGTTAGTCCTTGAAAAATTCTTTTAACTTTTCAAACAAAAATTTTTACATAAGGAAAAAATTAAAAAAAAAAAAAAAACGGAAATATTTTGTGAAAAAACGGAACTATTTCTGGAATTTACGGAATTTTTTTTCCGTTAAAAAACGGAACTAGTACTGGCGTCTAGATTACCAGTACTATTTCCGTTTTTTAATGGAAATTTTTTTACAGTGTAATTTAAACGTTAAATAAGCCGATCCTGTGTTATTGAAAATTTATTTTATTTAGATTATTCCAAGGTTTTAAATTATATTGATTGGTAATATCCAGATCATTCTTTCATAACGCGGAACGGGGTATTATCTTTATGTTATTTTTTTCACTAACCACTATCCTTCACGTACCTAGTATATGGCGTCATTTTCCTCACCACAATTATCGAACGAGTTATGGTCTGAGGTGTGATTGCGCGTCATGGACGATCGCAGATGCTGTAAATTATAGGTAATTTGAACAGCAACAGGCATGTCGGTGAACTGCAGGTTGAAAAGGCCCGCCTTTCTTTCAAGAAATTTCTGGAGCTATCTTTAAACTAAATAATGGCTGCTCTCATGTTGAAAGGATTGTTAAGAATTCTTATGAGCAGAAGTCACACAATTTCTTCCGTAGTCTGCGTATTTGCTGTATATATTGTCTATTGAACATGCATGACATTTCCTTAATCGGCGTCTCACTCGTGATCCTCGTTCTACAGTTTCTACCGATGAATTTTGAGTATGAATACAAAGAGTTTGAAGTGCTCTTCTCCAAGCAGACATTCAAAATCTGTTTGACTCAATACCACGACGTACAGCAGCGCGTGATAGCTACATTACATATTAATTTCGGACACTTAATATTGTTTTTGCTTTGAAAATGTAATGATTTGTTTGTACCAATATTACTCGTTTGTGTGTTAAATTTCATTTAATTTTGATGATTCTTTCATGGAGTTGCAATTGTATTACACCCTGTTGCAATGTAACCCTGTATTACAAAGTATGGCAAAAAATAACGATAACTACAGTTTCCCTACTTCCTACTACTGTTATTCTATTTGTATCGCATTCATATTGGGGAAGAGGTTCTATTCCATGGTATGGGAATGAGAATAGTTCAATAGCTCAATAGGAACGACAATAATTTTGAAGTTGTGCAAGTCAATTTTCGTATAATTGAGTGATGAAGAAGAAAAGTAATGACAAAAAAGATGCTGCTGCACCGTACTTTTGTCCCACTTTCCCCCAACTTCAAATTTTAAAGGAATTCTTTTCAGTTTTTTATTTTCCTCGATACGGACGATACTTTCTTTTCTTTTCTTCTTTTTCATCTTTAATAATGAAGTATTTATTTTCTTTTCAGAAAATCCTATTGTTTGTGACTGCAATATCAAGTGGCTTCCAGAATCAAGCCCAGAGAACAGGATTGAAATTGTGAATGGTAAATGTGAGTTACCTTTCAATATGAAAGGCAGAGAAATTAATCAGTTAATCAGCCTTGATTTTACTAGTTGTTTCTGGAGAAATTAATGCAAGCATTTAAGCGATCAAGAACTGCATCCATTCATTATTTAATTCGAAGTTTTGAATTTGTTTGATTTATATATATATGGATATATTAAAAAGTTACTGACTTACGATGCTGCTAAAAGAGAAAAATTGACTGTTTTATTTTGCAACATTTCCTTTTCGAAACATTTTTGATATATTTTACTTAGCAGTTAATTCGTTCAGCAGTTAGTTGCAGGATTTAAAAAAAAAATGTTGTACAACCACTGTATTCATCATAAAATAATATCCTACGATACTCATATTTGAATTTTAGTGCAGCCAATCGAAACTAAATTTATGTTGTCAAGCTCTTACAGACCAAATTCCAATTGGAGTTCTTTTATAACGACCGATGTCATTGTTGAATCGCAGATAAAAATTTGCATACTAATTGAGCAGAGATTTGTTCATGGGAAGGTTCTCATTTCTATGCATTTAATCGTATTGCTTATAATCTATTGTCATTCAATATTTTGTCTTCGACCAGTGAGATAGTGACTTATGTTAATGGTTCCAAAAAGTGATTTTGATGAAGATAATCTTTTAAAAATTTTCGGCCCAAGCAAAAGTGTTTTCCTCATTCCTTCTTTTTAAAATAGGCATGGCACGATAGCATATATAAACTTTTGTCCAAACGTTGTCTTATTTCTGTGTAAGTTCGATAGCTATGTAGATCAAGAACAAAAATATGTTCAATAGATTTGAAAAGTAAGCCAAAGAAGTATTTAAAAAATGGTTCCCATCTATAGTAATCATCTTTTCATAATCATAAAAAACGTCAAAGTTAGATTTGTATTGCAAACGAAATTTCTATTTTAGCTGTTTGATAGCGGCAGATGACATTTTTGAATCACGGGAATACCAAACGTGCTGAAATTTTTCTCATATAAAAGTGCTCATTTAAGATCTAATTTTTTTTTAATATCTCTCTTGACTTTAAATCTTCGATCACTGAATATTTACTTCTCAGGAAATGCAATTTTTTTTTTATGTTAATGGTTTCCGAATGTTTATATTGATGTGAAGCATGTATCATAAAACATTGTCCACGGATATTCATAAACGAATTACAGGCACAGATACACAGTCAATCGATTTGTATTATCAAGCGTAACAAATCGAATTTCTGTTTTAGTTCTTTACTAACGAAAGTTGCCATTTTTTGAATAAACAATGGGTATCAACTTTGCTGAGATTTTCTTCATGTGAAGGTACTTATTTAAGTAGCTTTAACCTTGCTGCTGTCTCTTAGAATTTCAATTTTCCTGTCATTCAACATTATTTTTCTCGACAAGTGCAATTATTTCTTATGTAAATGCTTCCGATATTTTACTCATTCTTTTATTTTAGAATAATTAGATTATTACACTATAAACATTGTCCGAACATATTTTTATAATTTCTATAAAAATAATATTCTCAAAAGTTCAATCCGGTCAAAAAAAAAAAAATCATATGTAACAAATATATAAAAAAATTATTTGACTATTTTTACAGTTTTAATCTTATACCTTTTTAGCAATTAGAAATAATATATTATTTCAATTTGAAGTATTTTAGAACAAGCTACCATAACTTTTCATTTAATAAGCAATCATAAAATGACACAACAACAAAACTCTTTTACTAACAAAATTTTCAAATGCAATTGATCATATAATGTTGTTTATTCGGCATTTGCAAAAGTTTATTATAAACGGAAACAATTGAGTCGTTCTGCATATTTAGGATTCAACCTTCGATTTTTTTAATATATATATCGGAGTTAATTTTACAGAGATTGATACATTGTGATTAATTTGATTTAAGATATGATATTTAGTGGCACTTCTGGCAGAAGTAAAATGCAGTATGCATTATAGTGTATTATTGCAGTTGCGTGCATACAGCATATCTTCCTATCCATTGTATAAACAGCTCGAAATAAAAGGAAAACCATGGTTTACAGTATGTAATAGTAAATTAAAATTTTTAATTAATAAAATTAATTAAAAGTTTAATTCTATTAAACTTTCTTATATTGTTTTAAATTTAAATTGTGTATTTTTTATTGATAAGTTTGCAACTTGCAGTTTGTGTAAGATAGAATTAAAAATAAATATATGAAAAACACAATGGATTTAAAAAGAATTACAGAACATACGTTTTTTTCGCTAGTTATTTTTAATGTTTATTATTATTAATAATTTTCAAATATGAAAGATATATATTTTATTATAATCTCTTTTTAAAAAGTAGTTGATAGAATTTTTATAGAAATTATTTACCTGGGTCTTTGTAATATATTTCAATTTAGTTCAGTACAAGTGTATTTGAATTAAAATACTTTTTAAAAAAATCATAAATGCATATATTTTTAATATATTTCTTTCATAAAAGAGATTGAATTTATAAGGTGAAAACTTGCTCACAAGGATTACCTTTGGTAAAAATATTTATATGAATTTTCAAAATATTTATATGTATTTTCAAAATTTATAATAGAATAAAAATGTTACATACAAATGTAATATTTAGCCAAATATAAAAAATTGTTTTGTTCTTGGGTGTTATGATTTTTGTTTAAACCCAATGAGAATTTTTCATTTAACTGTTGTAAAAAAAAAGCTTAATAATAAGTATGATAAAATTATGTGTGTTATTTTGAATTTTTTAAAATTAGCATAGTCTGTCGGCTGCAATAAACAACTTTTATTTTACTCCCCTTCGCGACAGGCGTTTTTGCGAAATTTTTAATGTTTCTTCACCGGTTTTTTAAAACAAAAATTTGTGCCACATTAAATCGAGAAAATACGCCGATTAAATAAAGCAAATTTTACTGTAAAATTTTATTCGTGGGGATAAACAAGGATTCTTAAAACTTTTTGCGGCACGTATACGTGTCGCACGTCTCCAATGGGGTAATAGTACTTGATTGTTTTAAATTAATTGAAATTAGAGAAAATGGCACTTCTTTGTCGAATACTGAGCATTTATTAAAATTAATTATAATATGTGCAATTTATCCATTTCATAAATATGTGAGAAAACATTAAAAAAGGTAATCCACTGAACTTTGACTTTTCTAACAACAAATTTCGAAAGATATTGCGAGTGGTGTTTTTGAAACTGCTTGATCTAAAGATAAATAAAAGGCTCTATTAATTCATAAGATACAGGGTCTGTACTAAACTTTATATACAGGTTTAATTCATTTAAAATTCACCTATTCAGACATATTTATCCACCGGGTCTCCCATAAATGATGAAACAAAGGGGAATAGGGGACATCACAAGGATCAAGAATTGCATAGCAACCCATGGTCGGAAACGCTTTCCTGGAGCGGTAATGACGACACGAATTCCAAGAAAAACAGGACAAGAATAAGAGGAGAAATCATCTTTATTATCCTTCGTACATCAAAAAAATAATTAAAAAGACAACGAGAATTATCAAAGTAGGTGTTCGAAATTACGACCCTGGGCCGTGTTGCGTTTTTAAGTGCATCTCCGGAACAAGGAAGATCTAATGTTTCTGAAAATACCGGGAATGTCCCGAACTTCATTCAGCAACTGCTACGATACATGCAACAAAATCCTCACTACTTTCCAGCATTATCACGGCATTTTTTCAGAACTAAGAATAATAAACATGTTTTCTGTCCCGTATCCTTTCTTTCTTGTGTTTTGTGACGTCATTACTGCTCCAGGAAAACTTTTCCGATAATCAGTTGCTATGCAATTCTGAATCCTTGCGATGTCCCCTACCTCCCCTTTAAGTTTGTCCCATTACTTCTGGAACACCCTATATACAGGGTTCATACTATCTTTCTGTGATAAAATTCAAGCACCTAACCTAAATTTCAAGCACCTTCCCGGAAATCAAAATTTTAATGCTTTAAAATACTATATAACAAAAGTATCAAAAGAAAAAAATATATAGTTTTCATTTTCATGTATTTTCAGGTGAACGCTAAACTTTTAGACTTTGCTACTGTATGTTATATACAGTAGCAAAATTTTAAATGTGCAATGTTATCAGAAAGGCTCTAAAAATATTTTTTTTTTCCATTCTTCTTTGATTATTATTTGGGCTAACACTAGACAAAAATAGACAATTGATAATTTTGTACTATCAGCGTTAGAATTCCTAAAAAAAAGTCACTGGTCCCAAGGACCAGTAAGCATGAGAATTTACTGGTCCGCAGACTTCATCACTGGTCTGCTACATAAAATTCTATTAAATAATTTTAACACTTAGAGTGGCCTCCCCCTCCCCCCTGGAAAATAAACCAATCTTACTTTGCATTTGTCCAAAATTTTCAGCATAATAAAATGTAAAATTTTAATTTGCTAAAAATTAAATAAACAGTACGTAAAGAAAAACTATCAAATTATTAATTAGATATTTTATTTTCCATTACTTATTTCAACTGACTAAGGTTTAATGCACATTTTTTTCGATTTTTCTCCAGATTTTAGCCAGAGTGGTGGAATTGTAGCTAGTGTCAGTGATGCAGCTGGACTAGGAAAAATTCTGGGTCCCTTTTCTACAGAAGCGGGTCCCTACTAATAATAAGTCATATTTTTCGACGCAAAAAATTGAACTTGTTCATTTCCACAAGAAAAATAAAATGCAATAATTGTTTTAATAATAATAAATAATTAAAATCAATATTAATTTAAGAGAAATTTTCTGTACTTTTTAAAGAATAAATGCTCAAGATACAAATTTAATTATAAAATAATGCTTATTTGAGTGTAGAAGATAACAAGTATCACTATTGTCTGCCCCATTTTAAAATGGGACAAGACAGGTTTACTTAAAAAGACATTTTTGCTGAAAAAAGGGATATTTTTGTTGAGTAAATGGCGCATACTCAAATGATGCTTAATGAAATGGTGCTTTCAGGAGACTCATTCACTCAGAAAGATTTGGAGAAAAAAAACTGATTGGGAAGAAGGAAAATCAGTTTTTGGAGCAGCAACAACAATTTTGAAGCAGGAAAATTAGTTTTTAAAACAGAAAAATTCGCTCCCGGCTTCACTTATTTATTTTCGTGCTTTTTTGTCGAAATTTCCGTTTTTCGCGTTATTTTGACGAAATCTTTTGTTTTTTCGGGATTTATTGACGAAATATACCGTTTTTCGCGATATTTTTTGACAAAATTTGCCGTTTTATCGCGATTTTTGGACGAAATTTGCCGTTTTTTCGCGATCTTTTAAAGAAATCTGTCGTTTTTTTCGGATTTCAAGATGAAATTATCCATTTTTTCGCGAATTTTTTGACGATATTTGCCGGGAATCAGACGTTATTTAGCGATTTTTTTAACAAAATTTGTCGCTTTTTGCGATTTTTTGACAATTTTTGCCGTTTCATCGCGATTTTTGGACAAATTTTTTCGTTTTTTCACGATTTTTTGAAGAAATCTGTCTTTTTTCGCAACTTTTTGAAAAAATCTGCTGTTTTTCATGATTTTTTTTGCCATTTTATCGCTATTTTAGGCGAAATTTGCCGTTTTTTCGCGATCTTTTGAAGAAATTGCCTTCTTTTCGGGTTTTGGAATGAAATTAGCCATTATTTCAAGAATTGTTTGACAAAATTTGCCGGAAATTAGTCGTTATTTCGCGATTTTTTAACGAAATTTGCCGTTTTTTCGCGGTTTTTTTAACGAAATTACGCGTCTTGTGGGACGCGTAAGAGCTATTTTTTTGCGTCCTTATCGCTGATTTTTTGCGTAATTTTCGCGTTATAGCGCGTCCGCGGCATCGCTGATTAATAATTAAAAAAAAAAAAAAAAAAAAAAAAAAAACTTATGTGCGATCGGTTGCGGTTCTCTCAGGGCCTGAAAAAAGGCACTGGTCCTGCGGACCACTAAATTTTTCAAATTAGTGGTCCGATTGAATTATCGGTGGTCTCGGACCAGCGGACCACCAAGGATTTAGAACGCTGACTATGATAATATTAATACACAATTTTAAATTTTACAAAAAGTAAACAGTTTTTTCATAGCTTGCTTTAACTAATTCCCTAAATAATTTTTCAAAGAAGTATATTACACACAGAAGTATATAAAAGAAAAATTTGCATATTTCAACATTAATAATTTGTTGCATTTTAAATATGACTCTCTTTCCCGCATTTAAGCTTTTTAACTGCAATTTATCTGAAAATATTAACTTCAGCCTTTTTCTATAGCATTTTTTCACAGGCCTCTTTGATTGTAAGCAAAATGTATTTTTTGTAGGCTCTGCCTTTATATCAACTTCTACTCTTTTTTTTTTTTTTACATCAAATCCCCCCCCCCCCTCAGTGATATGTTTTTCTTTCCCTTTTTTCTTGATCCTTCAAGTACATAATGTACATTTGTCTGCCATAGCAAGATGCAGATGAAAGGAGCCCTTTCTTTATTGGTATACTACCATAATATTCTAAATAATCTTTTATAATTTTTAAAGAAGTATATGGATGTGCTTTAATGTTTTCTAATTTAATATTTTTTATTGATTGCAAGACAAGCTTGCCCATGAGACAAAAGCAATGCAAGTTTGGCAACATTAAGAGCTTTAATAAGTCTTTAAACAAACATATGATAAAAAAAAGTCAAACAATCAATATTTCCACTCACCAAATTTTGTTAAACCTGAAATTTGTAGTTTCAAGAAAATCCTGACAATCCAGAAGAATGACTTCACAGTCATCTTCTGGGAATCAACCACTTTTGTGGAAGGCTTTTATGCTAGATTTCATTTGTGAAATGCAGTTTTCTTTGTCCCACACAATTTTACCAAAATTTAAACAAAATGAATTGCACACAATACTATATTTCATTGGAATTTTTTATTGATAATTTTTTTCATCATAACACAAATGAAGTTCCTTATTTCTCTTTTCAGAGTATTAACACCACTTTCTTTAACAGATTGCTGCTCTGTTGGATTCTTAAACAATTTATCCCCAGTGAAGAGAGACTATTTTAGCAAGAGAATTCAACATATGTGAAACTTGTTTACGTCCATTTAATATACGATCCCACTAAAGAGACTAATGATCTGCAGTACCCTGAAAAAGAAACCTATGTAAAATTACCCTGATAAGATATGATCCAACTTGAGATATGAAGTTTTCTCAATATCTTAATTCGTATCTTAAACGAGTTTTACTGTATTAGATTTGAATTCCAGACAAGGAAGTTTAGAAACTGTTACATGCTTTATTTCACATCCTTAAGAATTTTCTTTTCTAATTAGCATGACTGAACCAACTTTTTAAAATCAGCTGCAAAAAACGGCAGCATTGGTTTTTCAGTTTGAAATTTTGCCGTGAAAGGCTGCACCAAAGATACAACAGATGAAGGAAAATGCAACTGAACAATAAATTTATCTTTTAAAAAGCTACAATAGAGTTATGCATGTAATAATTAGGATTGGGATTTTTTTTTTCTTTTGAATATAAAAAGTGAACGAATATAAATATTCCAAGATTTCAATCACTCTTTTTATAGCTGCTAGTCTGTCAAGCTATCTATAAAACTTAAAGGCACTATTGCCAGTTGACGATAGTTCATAATAATCTTGAAGCCTTGCTTGACATTTTTTGAAAACTATGTACTGTTTTAATAACTAGTTTATTCCATCTGGCCCTAATAATAGATTCATTAAACAATTTAATTACTCATTTATTATTAGCTAAAAGTACAATCATAAACTTTAAAGAATGTCCATTTTTTTAAATAATAAAAATTAATAAATGAGATCAAATTTGAAGAAGAATTTCAAGCTTAACATCCTATTTTTTTTTCTTCCATAAATCAATTCATTTTGGCTACCATCATTTTTTAAAAATAAAGCATTTAATATAAAATAAAAATATTAAAAAAATTAATATTAAAAACTTATGTTTACACACAATTTCTTTTTCAAGAATTAAAAAAAAAAGAAAAAAAAGGAGGAAAAGAAATAGGGGGATTGATCAGCCTATTGAGCAAGAACTAATGAAAGTAATTGCTTAAAAATGAAATTATTAAAAATAAAAAAATTCCTATTTATTTTTAATAGCAATAAGGTTCCTTTTGAAAGATATCCCTTTAAAAATTTAAAATCATTCAAATTCGATTAGCTCAAGCAATGTTGGAGAGAATGCATTGAAATATGTTGCTGAAACTAGTGGGGCCATCAATCATAGGTTTGTTTAAAAGGAAAACATAAAATTACACAAATTCAATCAGGATACAGGTAATGCCGGGTGGGGTAGTTAGTATGCAATAAAAATAATAATCAATTCATTACATGGGCAGTATCAAAGGTAAATTTAGATATGGGATACTTGTGCTTTCTTTCTGGTGGAAAAGAGTTCAATTGTTATTTTATTAATAAAAAAATATTTGAATAATCAAAAACAAAATCATATGAACAAAAATTAAGTTTCATTTTTTTAAAATCAAAATTGAAGTAAATCTAAGTAACTTAAATTGCCTAATTTAAAAATTTTTAAATCTTACAAGGGTCATAACTCATAACTTTTCCCTACTCTTCTTTGTTGGTAGCCACGATTCACAACACATGAATAACAATGATATCGCCTCCAATCGTCCTACATTTTGCAATATCAGATCTATATTTTTATATATATTAGAAATGATTATTATGGAAAATAGCTCTTATATGAGTTTTAATGCAGATTTTCCCTTATTCTCTAATTTCTAAGTAACACAGCATAACTTGCATGCATTGAAACTGATATGCAATTTGGTACTGCTTTGAACTAATGCTTGTATTTTTCTTGTTCACATCCACAGTTTATTGAAAGTACACTTTCTTGGTATTGTTATAGTACATGTCTCAAAGAATAATTAACTACTAAAGATCTATAGAAGACAGAGAAAAATTTTTTTGCTGCAAAGACCTGAGTATGTGCATGCGTACATGCATCAACTGATCAAGTTCAGTATATAGAACAAAGCAAAATACAAATGCCCGTACTCTGATCTCCTAAAAGGAAAACTATTATAGAACAAATATTTTTGACTGATTAATTAATCTTTTTCAACACTTGGAATTTTTATTTAATTTTGAACATCTGAATAAGAAAAATCAAGCACCTATAAAAACAAATAACGAAAATCAAGCACCTTCATTAAAATTCAAATAAATTCAAGCACTTTCAAGGACTTTTTTTCTCTCCTAAAAATTCAAGGACTTTCAAGTACTTTCAAGCACAGTATGAACCCTGTATATAGTACTGGAGCGTCAAACTAAACAAAGTTTTACAAGTACCGTATGTACTTGTGTATAAGTTGACTCCCCCCCCCCTCCTCCCATTTCTTAAGCAAAATTTTGAAAAAAATGTAATTTTCGTACAGAAGTCGGATAATATTTCTGGTAGTATATTCAACAATTATTTGTAATCGAGGCCAGTAATAATAACAATAATATTTTTTTTATTAAATTAGTAAAAATTTTTTCTTAAAGTTTCTAATTGGACATCTTTTTTTTTAATTCAACGTTTGAAAACTATATAAATATGTAAAATTATGTACGATTAAATTTATTTGAAATCTATTCACATCAAGTTAATGATACTTAAAGAGAAAAATCGTTTCAAAAAGCCTTACAAAGCCTACTCAAGCCTTATTTAGAAGGATAAACAACTTCTTATACTGTTAAAATACAGTACTTCTTTGCATTGTAGGACTTTTAGTAGGAATATTCAGAAGCATGCTCAAGTTGAACCCTTTTTAGAAAGGGGATTAAAATATTGAAAGGAATACCTCTGTATTGAAAGGAATTCTGTCCCAAGAGAAAATGGATGGAGAACCATTACAGGGACGTTATTGTTGGGTTTTTTGTCAATCACAGTAAAATAACCATTGTCCACTTTTATCTTTCTCGCCAACTTAGACCTATATGTGATTACTTAAAAGTCCTGCTATTCGCTGGTTAGCTGCGAAAAAATTATTATTATTATTATTATTGCTATCCCTTGTATAAGTTGAATCCCCATTTTTAACCTCCAAATTTTGTCTAAAATTCTTCAACTTCTACACAAGTACATACTCGTATACGAGTACATGGCGGAATCAAGCGTTAAATAGAAAAATGCAAATTAAACTCTGAAAAGGCGGTGTGTGAGACTGCTAAAAGCAGTGAAAGGGTGAATATTTACATAACCACGTTTAAGACAATTGAGATGTAGCAGATGCAAAATGGAAAACTTTCAGGAAAAAAAAAAGAGAGAGAGAGAAAGAGAGAGAGAGAGAGAGAAAACAGAATTACTAGTGTTTCAATCGCAGCCATATCAGATGCTTCAAATTTCCAATATAAATTTTCATCGCGTTTCATACGAATGATACTGATATTTATTAAACATTTATAATTAACAAAAACTTATTATTTTATTCGATTTTATGTATGCAAACATTTTGATTTTTTTAAAATGTAAAATTTACATTGATTTATAAGTTATTAAGAAAAATCCTGTTATATTTTTTGAGAGGCTCACAACCATAGTAGTCCAATTCATTTTGAAACTAGTCGTTAAGAGCCACTGTAATACTTACCCATCATAGAAATGCATACTATAAAATATGAAAACATATGTAAACATGCGTATAAAACATGCGTAAACTATTTATAAAACGCATCGTAATTCCAAAATAAAACTTAAACGTTATATTTAAATATTTTTAACAAAACGTTAACCTATTGGATTACAATGGAAGTCTATGAAAATTTGACGAAATACCGGAAATAGTGCAACGTTGGCGTCACTTTTGGCGACATGTTTCGGTCGACGGGGTAATAATGTTGTTCCGAATTGCATAAACAACAACAACAACAACAACAAAACATTATTATAACTTTAAAAATGAGAATCATATTAACTAATAGTTCATGCGTCGGATTAAGTGTCCCATTTCCAATGAAAATATAACTTTGAATTGAAATTTGAATGAAAGACAGGGTCATGAAAAGTCGAAGAGTATGGAAAATACGATTACACATATCTCGGCAACTAATTATCCGATTAACTCCCTTCTTTATGCAACAATTATTTTTTTTATTATCTTTTATATCCACTCCTTGAAATAAACAATTTTGAAATTTTTTATTTTGTTCGGGAGATAGAGCGTTTACAAACATACTGACAGACGGACGATGGACGGCATTTTTTTTCTTTAAAAAATGCATTTTGGAATCTGCAATGTCTGAAACGTGCAAATCCGCCAAACTTTATTCCTTGATTTTTAAAACGATTACAAGATTTATCCTATACTACGTAAAATGGATAAGGAAAAAAAAAAAAAAGATCCATTTAGAGTGTGCATAAAATTTGTTTTACACATTCTCACGGTAAGCCAAGTCTGTAAACAGATGATATAAATGATAAAGTATGTGAAAATAGACTTAATTTATTGTGGGAGTGTATAAAACAAATTTTATATGCCTTCTAAATGAACTATCCCACTTATTTTCAAAGTGGGCTTGGTCTGCTGTGGTTGTGAGTCCTTCATTTATAGACAACCTTTTCTATGAATTAAAACAAGTTTTGCAGTTGTTCTTTATTACTTTTATTCATTTTTGTTTTAAATGATTTTTGTATCGAATTCAATAAACAGCTATGATAATCTTACCTCCTTGTGAAGCGGTTTTATGAGCACAAATTTCCTGCTTTCGAGAGCCGGGCTTAAAATTACAAAGCTCATCTTACCAAAGATGTAAGGCGAACTGAAATCCACCGCTGCCATCCTTCTGTTGCTGATAGTCAAAGTTGCAATGCTGAAAACGGCTTGCTAAAAAAAAGAGAAAAAAAATGAGACTATTTAAAAATGAATTATGATATAAGGATTTTTATCATAAAGGCTGTTCGCAAATCCTAACTGGTTACTTGTTGATATTCTTTTTAATTCATTTTTGTTCGCAAACGTATGGAATTGGCAGGTAATTTTATTCAGGAACTATATAATCGAACTTTTTTTTTTTGTTTTTTTGCTTTTTTTTGTAAAAGCAGGCGATTTTTCTGAAAATGTTATCAATGTTTGCGTTTAGAATTGAATTACTAGATGCGACAGTGTAAGAAAGGAAAAAAACTGCTTACCGGAGACAACAATTGCTTCTCTACACCTCTATCATAAAAAGCTAAAGTTTGTTTCTTTATAGGGGAATCTCTGGAATTGCCGAAAAGATTTTAAAAGTAATGGTACCAAAATCATCGTGTTCGCGCCTGTTCAAACATAGACTATATCTTATGTCGATACCACTAAACCAAACGGAGTGCAGGGGCAAAGCATTCTAAAATACAATTTTTGAGTTACTGAAGGGCTTAGAAACATGAATTTGGCATGTTAATTACTTATGAAATGCAAATGATCAATAAGAGCTTTTTCTAAAAAATGCGAAATTTAAAATGGGTGAAAATGCGCGGAAAGCGTTCTAAAAACGTTCTAAACTGCGATTTTTTAGCATTTTTAAGCGAAATAACCGATTTAAAAAATAATGATATAAATAAAGATGGTTGTGGTGGTTACTCGATAACCCCCCCATATTTTTATTTTAATTCAATTTTATTAACTATTTTATTTCCTATCATCCCCTTTTATTAATGTTCTCAATTTAAATATTATTTTGATTTCGTTTCTTTTGATGTCGTCGCCTGTATATTTTTCTTCCTTACCTAGCTATCGAATGTTCTAAACCGGTAAAATCTTGTTTGAATTCATTCCTTCCGGTTTGGAAACCTTCTAGAACAATCTCGATCGTTCTATGGGTGGTATTTCCGGTTAATCTGGCACTCCCCTTGGCCTATCAAATTCAAATCCACAGGTGACGTGATTTAACCAGCTAAGTGCCTGGCCACCTTCTTCGGCCTTCATTCTTTAAGAGTTTGTCATTTTTTTCCTTATTAAATTTATATTTCACCATACATTGAAATGTAGCTTGGCCTCTCTTTCCCTCGCTCTCCTCATTCGAACGTTGCCAACTTGGCGTATTCCGGGTTTAGAGTAACCCTTGTCTTGTCTCCCTCCTGGCTCTGCGCCACCAGTGGAGTTGCGCAGTTGGAGCTCAGTTGAGTTGGATGCAGTTGGGTGTCAGTTGAGTGTCACCGATGCAGTTGAGATGTGCCGAGAAGTTCCGTAGATGCCGAGATATTTAGCGGGCGCCGGGGCAAGTGTGCGCGCCCCGAGGCAGTTAAGCGGATGCTGCATGATGGAAGGTAAAATCCTTCGAATCTTCGTTATGTTGCGAGCGGCAATGCTCCTCTGCCGCTGCGAGCTAAGTCCTTTTGGTTATTTTATTTCGGCTACTCGATAAAAATCAGTTATTTATCTTCATAAATGAGTTGTCATAATTTGTTTTCAAAGAGCTCTCTTCAATTTATTTCAAGTTTTCTTCAACCGATTTCCATGGCATTTTTTTAGTGAATTCATTTTTTCCTCTGACGAGAATGCAGAGAAAGTGATTCATATATAAAATATATCATAATTTAATTTTCCTCTTCATTTCATGTTTAATCGGCCATAAGTATATATATAATTATCTGGGCATAAAACGGCATCCCCAATTGAGAATATTGAATACCTTTTTGTGATTTTTCCAGACATATTCCTTTTGAAGTAATATCTAATTGATATTCTGAGATAATGTTGTCTTTATATCGTTTAAGAAAATGTTATCATGTTATAAAAAATGCATACAAATATATATATGAAGAAGAGTTGTGCTGAAATATGTCGACTTATGTATATCATCTTTGTGGAGAATTTTTGCACCGAAATAATAATAATTCTACTTATATAAGTTTGTGCATGATAACAAATGAATATATATATATAAAAATATTCAAGTCATGAAGAATTTCACAAGTGATTATAAATAAATATGCTTGTCTTCTTCAAAATCTTCTCTTCATTTTATTGTGTCTATGCCTATTCATTTGTCTACCTGAAGTTGTCTTCATCAGCCAGGAAATCCAGGTAACTTTTCTTCTTATCACTTTATATTCTTACATCTTTGCTATGAGTTAATATTATCATAGTTAAGGATTCATTATTAAGAAATAACATGGTTGCCTTTTGTCATATACTTTTTATTTAAGGGTCTTTTGCTGGCCTCCATCCAACGCAATGTCATTTACCCATTATTACGATCACCTAATCTATATTTGAGATGAAACAAAAAATAAGTGTTCTCATCTTCTTCCCACCAAAACACCACAATGGTGACAATCTTTTCTCCAACATATACTATATTTAATGTCAGTGTCACTATCCCAAAGGGGCTGCAGGAGCAAAAATTGTTTAAATTTCGGTCTTATGTTATGGAAGGATCTAGAAATATGAAATTTGCAATGGTAGTTAGCTATATGATACTATAAATTATCCCTAAGAATTTTTCCTTAAAAAATCATAATTTAAAAGGAGTGAAAAGGCGAGGAAAGCGTTCTAAAAAACGTTCTAAATTGCGATTTCTATGCAATCACAATCTACCGAACCGATTTAATGAAATAGTGTGATAACCACGGTGACAACCCTTGCTCAAATGTAGGCTCTATTTTATGTTGATATCACCACCACTTGAAACTTGAAAAAGCAAAATCGTTCTAAATTGTGTTTTTTGTGTTGCGGAAGAGCCTTGAAACATGGAATTCGGCATAGCAGTTACTTATAAAATATAAATGATCTGTAAAAACATTTCGTAAAAAATTCGAAACTTAATACGGATGAAAATTGATCAAAAGCTTTCTGAAAATATTCTACATTCTGCGATTTTTACACAATCTCATGAACTATCAAAACAATTTCAAAAGTACTGATTGGAAATTCATGCTGACAGTCTTTGCGCTAATATATTTTCATGTCGAATACCCCACCAGCTGGGGTGTGGGGGGGGGGAGCTACAGGAGCGAAAAACGTTCTAAATTATATTTTTTTGTAGTATTACAGGAGCTGGCAACTTGAAATTTGGTATGGTAATTACTTATGAGATATAAATGATCTTCAAGAAGGTTTCAAAGAAATCAAAACTTAAAAAAAGTTAAAATGCTCTAAAAATATTCTAAATTGCGATTTCTACACAAGCCAAGGAAATATTAAACAAATTTCAAAAGTAATGATTGCATATTAACCTCCTGACTGCCGCTGGCTGATTTTTTTGCCCACTAACCTGCAGGTTTCACTGCAGCATAAGCAATATTTAAATTACTATATAATTCTACAAATAAAACCCAGTTTTGAAAAATTAAGTTAGGATTAATACTCTCAAAGATTATACACCTATACATAATAACATATTTTGTATCAGGTTGGAAAAAAAAAATCTTTTTTTTAATATTTTTAATAAATTACAGAGAAAACAACATTACAATTTTACACTTTTGCCGGGCAGTCAGGGGGGTGACAGTCCTTGCTCCAAAATAATCTATATTTTATGTTGTTGCCATTACCAATCGGTGGTTGCAAAAGCAAAAAAAATGTTCTTTGTTGAACAACTGGGGAGTCTGCCATTTCGAAATTTGGTATGGTATTATTTAAAAAGGGCAAATGTTTTTTAAGAATAGTAGAAAGAAAATTCCAAATTTAAAAGATGAAGTGAGTAAAAAGTGTTCTAAAAACGTGCTAAATTAATATTTTTATGCAATCTTTTCAAATATCAAGCCGATTTAATAAATAATATTTGCAAATTGTCGATGATAGAAACTGCTGAAACACAAGTTATATTTCATGTTGATTCCATTAACAGTAGACAGTTCCAGAAGTAAAAAACATTATAAATTGCGATTTCTGTGATACTAAAGAGGCTAGAAATTTTAAATATGGCAAGGTGGTTATTTATAAAATGTAAATACCCTTTAAGAACAGTCGAAAGTAAATTCGAAATTTAAAATGGACATTGGGATCGAGCGAAAAGCCCTTTAAAATGTACTAAATTACGATTTCCATGCAATCTCGAAATAATAAATCGATAATAAAAGTAATAATTGCGAATCAATGGTGATAATCTCTGATCGCACAAAGGTTTTGTTTTATTACAGTGCAACTACCACTGGGGTTAGCAGGAACAGCAAACGTTCTAAAAAAGACTTAAAAAACTTTCTAAATTACGTTTCTCTGCAGGATTAGAAAACACCAAAATGATTTCAATATTAAAGTTGGCAAATTAATAGTGAGAGTTTCTGTTTCAGCATAGTATTTTATACTGGTGCCGCTACCAGTAGAGAGATGGTAGACCGTTTGACAAGGAACTTTGAATTTGACATATTTGTTAATTTTAAGATGTAACTATATTCTAAAAGGATGGTTTTTAAAAAAATCAAAACTTCAAATGAAAACTGAAAGGATCGTATGAATTGAACATAAAGGTTTCGAAATATTTTCTAAA
This sequence comes from Maratus speculifer, assembly GCA_964019185.1. NCBI lineage: Eukaryota > Metazoa > Arthropoda > Arachnida > Araneae > Salticidae > Maratus > Maratus speculifer. Next base: position 108,585 of record CAXHSM010000448.1, read on the forward strand.
TTATCATTTATTTATGATTGGTTTTAATTCTTCTTATTAATAAGTCTCATTTCATCTTAATGCTATGTTGTAATGAAGCTTTGTCAAACTGTGGCTTAAATAGTAATATTTGAATTATTTCTAAAAGATAATTTGTTCTAATAAAATTTAAACGTACAAAAATCATTTATCATATTTCAACTATTACGTGAGCAAAGTCCGGGGTTTGCTAGTAACTGAAATCTTAGTTCAGTAACCGAAGAAGTAAAATTGTTCGGTTATACATCGATTAAATAATCATGTCTGTAAATCTCACGGTTTTATGTGCATATAAATATGAGTCAAAAAATGTATCAGTATAATTAGTTTTTTTTTAAAAATTAAGTTTAAGATTGAAACAAAATTTATTTACTGAGATTAAACTTAAAGAAACGAGTTCTGGTATGTTTGTTTGTTACAAAAAACCTTTAATTTTTGCAATGAAGCAGATAAAAAAATTCTTACCCCACTTGTTATGAGGCCTATGAATCCAGTCCACGTGCCATTTGGTAACTTGTTGCCAAATTCATTATCCATATTTGGGACTAATTTCACTCTATGTTTTAAAAAGAACATTCAATATATTTTAGTTTATATTTAACGACATCATACATAACGTTTTGCAATTTTCTATAATTAATTGCTTCAATAAAAAAAAAAAAAAAAAAAAAAAAAAAAAAAAAAAAAAAAAAAAAAAAAAATCTATAGTATTTGTTACATGAGATAACTTAAGACAACAATATTTTTGTACCCGTAAATTATAAAAAAAATTATCAAAGAATAATAGATATATGAAGCATAAATGGGCATGAAAATATTATAATGGTACTTTAATATGCAATATTTTGACTTGCACAATATTTAAGATGGATAAACATGTATAGACAGATTTGAATTAACTGAGTTAAGAGTGTATCTGTCGTGAATGCTATCAGATAACATGGGTGATATATAATATGATCAGCGGATTTAAACAGGTGGAATTGGTTTCTGATCCTGTGCACTATTTGTCACAGAGGCTGGACTCTATAATTAAAACCTAAACTCGTGTGACTCTAGCACTACTAGTAGAAACAGATTAAAAATAGAAAGTAGCGGCATTTTGACAATGTATTTGCTATAGTTTTTTTTTTTTTTTTTTTTTTTTTGCTTTACAGAAACTTTTTTTAGGTTTATTTTTCTTCCGTTTGATATTTTAATATGTAACAAATTTAGATGATAAACAGTATAAAGGTTGATACAATTCAAATAATATTAACAATCTGTATCATTATGAAGAGAAGCTTACGACTTGTAAACTCAATATGAATAACTTTGATCTTACAAAAGTGTCTCACTTATACAATGATAAACTCTGCTTTGGAACATATTCACTGCCATCTGTAATCTAGTAAATCTACTAGAATGTGATCAACACTGTAAAACATTTGTGTTATGTAACTCCATGAAATTGGTGGCAGCTGCTGCCTTAAATTTTATAGAGTAATTTTTTAACTTATATAATGGTGTAATTTAAACATATGTTACTGGTGTAACATTACAATATTACACCGGTTATATCGGTTAAAGTACTCCATAAAATTGGAGGCAGCAAGGCTGCCAGCAATTTTATGGAGTAACGTTGCACATTGTTTTACAGTAAGGTACATTGCCCTGAGCGCTCCGACACAGTTGCATTTTATTCAGTTTTATCGTGAAATGATTTGAAATGCGTAAGAAAGTAGCAAGCGCTTTAACCCTTTCCGACACAGAAAAATTATGTTCCTAAAATAATGAAATGATTGACTAGCTCCGGAATGTACAAACAATTTTTTTAGAAATTAAAAATTCCTTATTTAAAGCTTACATTATAAAAGAAGATGTTTGTTAAAATACTATTGGTGTCTTTTATAGGTCTTGAATTAAATTTAGTTGGTCCCAACATGGGATCACTGCACCGTTAAGGGTTAACAACATGTACGGAAAGTTTTTGTGCCGGTGACAAATGACACTTCCAGTGGACATGAGGCCGAGATGATCGATTTTGAGGTTCGAAAAATTCCTACTTTTAAGGAATATTTTCATTTAAAGCACCTTAATGTAATAAAGTTGTAAATATGCTTGTTTTATTAGGTACTGCTAAAAATAGTATTAATATCCATGTGAATATTTTTTTCACATATTTAGCTCTCCATTTTCTATAACAATATCACTGATTTTAGGAAATCACATTTTTTTTCTTTTTGATATTACATCTTCATGCATTTAAAAATATCCAAATCAATTTGGCCAGATAATTAATAAACATATAAAATTACAGTAAAAAAGGACGGAATTAGGTAATTTCTTTATGAGTAATTTCTGAGTACCTGAAATTTAGTCTTCTTTTCAAGGTTTTTAAAAGGTCATACTCCATTCCTTCGTGTTTTCCATCCTCAGTTGTACTGTAAAATGGCTGAGTCTACAAGATTTAGAAGACATTTGTATGATGCAGTTTGAGCAAAAAATAAAAATATATGCAACACAAAACTTTAAAACAGTAATAATTGAAATTAAAAAATTCAAACAAGAGAATTCTTTTAAAGTAGATTACCTAATATGATTAGAAAAGAACGCTGATATACACTTATATTAAATATATAAATAAAAAAATATTCCTTTATTATATTAGAACTCCTGTTGTTATTATTATTATTATTTTAGCTGTTGAAAGCAAAACGTACAACATTTCATCATCAAATTATAATTTTTCTTATTAAAATTAAGTTAAAATTTTAATTATTTTTCTTAAGAATGTTTAGTATAATTTACAAACATATTATTCTATTTTAAAATGTAATATTTTAAAATCCATTGATTTTTAGACACTTGTTGATCATTAGCTCTTTAAACCTCTAACAGATCTATGAAAAATGACAAGGTAAGAAGAAAGAACTTTTTTATAGTGATTAAATGAAACAATAATTAAATGTGTAAAATAAATGTAACGAAAAGTAAAATGTTCTATTTTGTTTTTCTACACTTCATACACGTTACATATTCATCAAAAATACAAATAGCGAATTTTTGGAATTCTCTGTATTTTTTTATGAATAGTATTTTACAATTCCTTTCAGTAAATATATTACACATAGAGGTCCACGGGCCGGAATTTCCAGGTCCGGCCCGTACAGAAATCAGTGAAAACAGGCCCGTCACGATTTCTACTATTTCTAAAAAATTCAGATTTTTATCATATAATTAAGATTTTTTTAAAGAATACTGCATACATGTATATGGGTTGATTTTACAGTATATTTTGCAGGAAATACACATTAGCAACATTAATGATTGCTTAGATTCTTAGATTTACAACATTCAAATAAAGATTCTTTAAAAAACTAATATGGTTTAGAATAAAAGAAAAAAAAAAGTTAAAAACATCGTAACTTTTGAAGTTGTATAGTAAAAATAGATTTATGGAAATACTTCTATATCATTTTATTAAAGATTTCAAATCCAAATTCATTTTCAAATCCAAAGAAACTACTTTCCGATACATATCTGAATTCTTTTTTTTTTTTTTTTTTTTCGAAAACGCATTAGATTTTAGCAGGTGTTTTTATTAAGAAACTACGTAATCGAATGGAATTATCCATTTTTTGATACACGAAATTTAAGAATATACTGTCAAAGTCAGTGTTTTGAATAGAATTTCCGGAAGCGACAGCATGGGAAGGGAGAAAAATCTGCATCCATTTGATAAGAATATCTTGTATCTCAACAAGGTTATACATGTATTTTATTTACCAAAATTAAAAACGATATTCGGTTCCAAATCCTTTCATTAGTCAGGCTTGTCAATTTTATACTTTTACAGTTAAAAATTAGTCAGAAAATTGTGTCAAACTTTCGTGTTGGTGAGAAGTGAATTTAAGAATTACCAAGAAGTATATATCCAAAGATTACGTTAACATAAGTTATTTATCGCTATTAATAATTTTACAAATCATGTTGTCTGCCCTAAACTTCTTCAGAAAAATTAAGTCTATTTCCGGCTCGGCTGGTCTATATGTAGAAAAACAACGCAACCCTGAACTCGGCCCATAAAAATATGATACACACATATATATATATATATCAGAGATCAAAGACACATGAAGACAGATGGTGCTAAGAATCACTGGGATCGAATTGGCTGCCATAAGTTGATGACCTTGGCTACGTAAGTAGTAGGAAAATAAGAGTTTAAGCTCAGGAGCAGGCGGGGCTGCGGGGCCGTCCCGCCTGCGGTGCCTCCTGCGGTACCTCCATGCCTCCGGCTGCCCCGCCTGCGGTCCCTCCTGCGCCCACCGTGACACCGCCACTCTCCTGCCCCCACTATGCACCCCCCTCCACGAACGCCCCCTAGTGGAAAAAAGGAACATTCTATTATAGCAGAGAGGTGATCAACCTTCCCTAATTAAAAATATTATCAATCACATCTCAACACAGAATCATACTATATGATGAAGATTAAATTTATATTTGAATTTTGAACAACCGTAATTTTAATGAGTATTATTAATTAAGCGAAACAATTAAAATCTCAGTTTTTAACCATTTTATTTAGATTTCTTCAACTACAAGATGAGATTATCAATTTAACACTAGTAAGTTAAACATATATTTGAATTTTGCTTGATAGACATCTTAATGAGTAGTATTAATTAAATAAAAACAATAGAAAATATCAAGTTTTATAGAAAAAGACTGATTTCTTATGATTTTTATCAACTATATGATCAATGTAACGACTTAAAAGTTGAAAGTTAAACGTACATCCTAGTTTTTCAACAGCTATAATCTTAATGAGTATCGTTAATTAAGTAAAAAAACAATGGAAAATATCCAGTTTTATAGAAAAAGACTGATTTCTTACGATTTTTATCAACTTAAAAGAGAAAAGTTAAACATACATTTCAGTTTTTCAACAGCTATAATCTTAATGAGTATCGTTAATTAAGTAAAAAACAATGAAAAATATCAAGTTTTATAGAAAATGACTGATTTCTTACGATTTTTTCAACTCAAACTTCAGACTCTCAATTTGATAGAAAGAAATTTAAGAATGCATTCCAGTTTTGGACAACCATTTCCTTCATGAACATTATTAATTAAGCAAAACAACAGAAAATATTAAATTTTTAACTGATTTCTTCATATTTTTTTATTATTTTTTTTAATATAAAATCAGAATGCACAACTTAAAATAGAAATTTAAACATTTTTTTTTTAGTTTTTGAACAGTCGTTACCTCAAAGAATTTCGATAATTGAACAATTAACAAAGGAAACTAATGATTTTTTAACGAAAAAAGACGAATTAAACGAATTTGGTTAACTTTTACTCTAATTGGAAATTTCATCGTATTTTATATATACCAACTAAGTAGAATTTTAATACATAAACGAATAATTTAAAGAAATCCTCAACACGCAAATGTGAACGTGCAGAGCATTTCTTATTACGTCATATCTAAACTAAAACTTTTTTCTGAAACCCCTCCATGCATGCATTCCAGGTAGGGGAACATAACAAAGAATTTTGACGTCACAACTTACAAAGGTATCCAACAAAATGTTTACGTTCAAGAAAAAGTATCACCTAGAGAGAAAAAAAGAAGAGATTTAAGCTATTTATCCATTCTAGTTTTATAACAGTTACCACAACATCTCCAAATTAAAATTTGGAAGTCATAATGAGTGTAATTAATTAAGCAAAATAATAGAAATATTAGTTTTTCAGAGGGGAAAAGACGAATTTAAACAAATTTTATTAGTTTTACACTAGTTTAATAATAATTTTAAGAGGAAAAAGACGAATTTAAACTTTTTTTTTTTTTTTTTTTTTTAGTTTTACACTATTTTTTCTCATCTCCAACACGGATATATCAATTTTAACAGAAGAATTAAACGTATATTTTAGTTTTTAACAACAAAATCTTAACAAGTATCATTAATTAAACAAAAATAAATATCAGTTTTAAAGAAAAGACGAATTTGAATAATTTTACACTAGTATTTTCAAAAGCAACATGGAAATATCAATACTTATTCACATATTTCACTTATTCACTGTATTCAATACTATATTTAATAAATTTGGATACACTTTAAGAATTTCCTAATCTATAATTATATATTAGCTGTATATTTAATGTTACCCATGTTTTCATCATTAGTTCATAATCGTGAATTTTGTACTTTAAATACCATGTATTCAGGTTCAGATTATTTTTACTTGAAATCATACAGAATTTTTTAACAGAGTTTGTTTTTGAAATCATTGAAGCAACTGTATTTAATATTTTTAACACCAATTTTCTAAGATTTTCTAACATTTTCCGATTATACATTCCTCAGAAGAACATTTCTAAATGCTACAATCACTTTACATATCGAAAAGATATCATTGAAGCAACTGTATTTAATATTTTTAACACCAATTTTCTAAGATTTTTTAACATTTTCCGGTTATACATTCCTCAAAAGTATGTATTCTAAACAATAGAAAATATTAATTTTAAGAATAAAAAGACGAATTTAAACAAATTTTATTAGTTTTACACTATTTTTTCTCGTCTTCAACACGGATATATCAATTTTAACAGAATTAAACGTATATATTAGTTTTTAAGAACAAAAATGTAATAAGTATAATTAATTAAACAAAAAATAAATATCAATTTTCAAGAAAAGACAATTTTTTACACAAATTTTCAACTTTGAAATACATTTGTTTACATATATTGTTACAATATATTACTAAACTTAAACTTTTTAAAAAGTTTGGATGCTTTTACAAAGGGTTCATATTTATGTTTTTCACGTCTTGACTGCATTCGAAATCTTACAACAAAAGTATACTTTTATTATTTTTATTATTATTATTATTCTAGAAAACCTAAAAAGTCATTTCTTGCTGCTTTAAACACTTGACATATTAAAACTACTCTGAGATATTCTACCCATATAATTAATCAAATTAGGACATGATTCATCTTACACTTCAAAATTTCTGAATTTTTACAATACTTATTTTCATCAAACTTTATTCTTGATCCTATATATTTTAGGAGTACAGAATTTTAACATCTGTTTTTATCTACTTATCAGAAAATTATTAAAACAGCCAACAACATTTTCCAAATATGAATATAATATTATCTTTACAGTTTAATAATACAAAACATACACGAATACAAAGTTTAATTTTTACAAACATTTCATATTTCAAACCAAACTTTTCGAAATTTTCACATCGTAAGAGCAAACATTAGACGAACTTTTTAACTTTTTAACTTTTTTTATTGCTTAGATCTTTTCATCATAACTTTTAATTATGATAATTATCCATTTTTAGGTTGATTGTCGAAAAACTGTAACTGAAATTACATAAACTTAATGTAAAAAACCATGTTCTCACACAATTTCTTGAAATTCAACAAAGAATTGACTATTACTTATCTATTATTATTCTTATTAAATACTTATCTACGTCAATATCGACTCTCGATAGTATATAGATATTTCATCATTACACACTTACAACTCTTTTCAAACGTTTATCAGAAAAATAAGTCAATCAAAGTCTAGTAGTTATCACACCTGTTCCTCAGAAATATTACTATCATATGAAACAGTAAAGAAAATTAATAGATATTTAATATTTAATAACCTCATACGTGAAATTACTGTCGAAATGAGAATACTAATTATCTATAAAATCAACTGTTGAACAAAAAAATAGTACAGATTACCGAAAATTCAAATGTTTTTTCTGCAAAAGTTACAAAAATTAACAAATGAATGACAAGTTAGAGAAATAACCAAAAAAGTTAATGAACATATTTACAAATTTATTAAAATCACACCTTTTTCTGGATTACAAACCGCAATTTCTTGAAAAATTTATCACCGAATTTGTAAGATTTTAGTCCTAGTATTACATACACTCAATAAATATTCAAAATTAACAAAAATATAATTTTTTAGTCTCATCAATAAGCAGAAATTCTATATTAAAAGAATATTTTCATAGTAGTACTTATAAAAATGAGAGTTTACAAACTGATTTTCATAATTTTATCACATTTAAACTTAATATTTTACATAAAACATTATTTAATCAAATTTTATGCTTTCTAATTCAGTAAAATTCAATACTTTTTTAGTTTTTAAACCAATACCACAATATTTATTTACATCAAACTTGATTCTTCACCTTTTATATTTCCACATTACACACGTGAGATAAATACTAACTTGGATCAGGAGTTGAAGTCAATTGATTCCATTCGATTTTCATCATGTACGCATTGCTCCTACACGAAATTTTTTACTGCTATAATCATCTAATGTATCCTCATATTTTTGATCAATTCACCAGATGTTTCATCTCGCACTTCTGAATTATCGTGCATCAAGTTGCTTGATCAATTCACCAGATGTTTCATCTCGCACTTCTGAATTATCGTGCATCAAGTTGCTTAAAATATAAATACTACCTTTATAGTTTTAATGATATATAGTATACATGGTTTATCTTGAGTTAGCACTTCCATACTATTAATCAAATTATATGTTTCATCTTGCACTTGATCTTAATGATTTCATCTTGCATCTGAATTATCGTCCATCGAGTTTTTTTTTTTAAATAATAATATATTTATAGTTTTTGATTATACATAGCATGTACAAATACAATCTTTAATTTTAACATTTCATATTTCAAATAACCTATTTCCGAAACCAAACTATGTGAATTTTACCACAATACTTATTATCATAGAATAATTTGTGTTTCACACTTTTCTAAAAATTATCAGATATGTACCCCTCAGAGAAATTACTATCATATGAATAAATGAAGAAAATTTAATTTATATTAAATGTACACGAAATTGATTGCAATATACATGTATTTAAAAAAAATAAATAAATAAGCGATTATTTATACATTAAACCTTTACTAAATATTTATTTCTTTCATTATACAGATGTTTCAACAAGATGAACCAAAACAGCAGCAAACTTCAGAAATTAATGATCCGAATGATTCATCTTTAGCACATGTAGCGTTAACGAATAACACATATGTGAGTACTTATATGAGAAATACTAGAATTCGTATATGAAACGTAATTAGAGTAAATACAAAATGATTTGTCTTACTACCTACACTTTAACAAGTGCTTTTTACCTATATTATTGAAGAGAATCCTAACTGTGTCCATTTATTTCTATTACAGATGTGCTCTATTTGCTACAAACACTTCTTAAGTAAATAGAATTTAACAGAACATGCAAAAATCTATACAGGTGAAAAACCTTACACTTGGAAAGATTACCATAAATGCTGTTTTCAAGGAAACGTGAATCAAAAATGCACACATCATCATGTAAAGCATCGTCAGATATATGTAAACTTAGTGAAGATATTCAAAAATTAGTCAGACTTTTGAAGAATTTAGAAATAAAGGAAGATATTTAGACTATTTATCCATCATATTTTCACAACACTTACCACAATATCTCAAACTTAAAATTTGGAAGACATACACACTGCTGAAAAGTAATTTTGTGATTCTTCTAACCAGTATGAATGTATAGATATTATTTTGTATTGTATTCTTTAAATGCTCACATTAAATATTCTTTTATATGCATATATCGTTGTGTTTATTTTTCTAATACCTATTACATTAATGAAATACATAACATTTTAAGTGAAATAACACTCTCACAACTTAAAAAATGCATAAGAACATACAAAAAATAAGCAGATGTATGAAAAAATATGCAAGTTTACAAAATAATTTCATTGTTTTCTAGAAATATTAACAAAAAATATTTACAATATGAAAAAATTGCAAAAGTGAAAAGAAAAAACACGAATGTAAAAACAAAAACCACAAAGTGAAAAACTCATAACAAAGTTTTTGAAAAAATATTTACAACAAAACTTTTTTTTACAAAAACCAAAACTTCCAAAAAAAATTTTTTCAAAAAAAATTTTTTTCAAAAACATTTTTTACAAAAAACTTTTTTTTCAAAAACATTTTTTACAAAAAATTTTTTTTCAAAATAAATTTTTAAAAAAGTAAAAAAAAAAGAAAATCACAACGTTAAAAAAATGAAAAATTTTTGTTAAAAAAAGTGCAAAAAAATTGCAAAAAAAAGTTGCAAAAATTTAAAAAAAAGTTATGAAAAAAGTCTCAAAAATTTTGTTGTTTTTAATAGCAAATGCAATGGTTTCGCCATTGCATATTGCATTAAAACCAATGAAATTTTTGAAGTTTTTTTCATAACTTTTTTTTAAATTTTTGCAACTTTTTTTTGCAATTTTTTTGCACTTTTTTTAACAAAAATTTTTCATTTTTTTAACGTTGTGATTTTCTTTTTTTTTACTTTTGTAAAAACTTATTTTGAAAAAAAATTTTTTGTAAAAAATGTTTTTGAAAAAAAATTTTTTTGTAAAAAATGTTTTTGAAAAAAAATTTTTTTGAAAAAAATTTTTTTGGAAGTTTTGGTTTTTGTAAAAAAAAGTTTTGTTGTAAATATTTTTTTCAAAAACTTTGTTATGAGTTTTTCACTTTGTGGTTTTTGTTTTTACATTCGTGTTTTTTCTTTTCACTTTTGCAATTTTTTCATATTGTAAATATTTTTTGTTAATATTTCTAGAAAACAATGAAATTATTTTGTAAACTTGCATATTTTTTCATACATCTGCTTATTTTTTGTATGTTCTTATGCATTTTTTAAGTTGTGAGAGTGTTATTTCACTTAAAATGTTATGTATTTCATTAATGTAATAGGTATTAGAAAAATAAACACAACGATATATGCATATAAAAGAATATTTAATGTGAGCATTTAAAGAATACAATACAAAATAATATCTATACATTCATACTGGTTAGAAGAATCACAAAATTACTTTTCAGCAGTGTGTATGTCTTCCAAATTTTAAGTTTGAGATATTGTGGTAAGTGTTGTGAAAATATGATGGATAAATAGTCTAAATATCTTCCTTTATTTCTAAATTCTTCAAAAGTCTGACTAATTTTTGAATATCTTCACTAAGTTTACATATATCTGACGATGCTTTACATGATGATGTGTGCATTTTTGATTCACGTTTCCTTGAAAACAGCATTTATGGTAATCTTTCCAAGTGTAAGGTTTTTCACCTGTATAGATTTTTGCATGTTCTGTTAAATTCTATTTACTTAAGAAGTGTTTGTAGCAAATAGAGCACATCTGTAATAGAAATAAATGGACACAGTTAGGATTCTCTTCAATAATATAGGTAAAAAGCACTTGTTAAAGTGTAGGTAGTAAGACAAATCATTTTGTATTTACTCTAATTACGTTTCATATACGAATTCTAGTATTTCTCATATAAGTACTCACATATGTGTTATTCGTTAACGCTACATGTGCTAGGGATGAATCATTCGGATCATTAATTTCTGAAGTTTGCTGCTGTTTTGGTTCATCTTGTTGAAACATCTGTATAATGAAAGAAATAAATATTTAGTAAAGGTTTAATGTATAAATAATCGCTTATTTATTTATTTTTTTTAAATACATGTATATTGCAATCAATTTCGTGTACATTTAATATAAATTAAATTTTCTTCATTTATTCATATGATAGTAATTTCTCTGAGGGGTACATATCTGATAATTTTTAGAAAAGTGTGAAACACAAATTATTCTATGATAATAAGTATTGTGGTAAAATTCACATAGTTTGGTTTCGGAAATAGGTTATTTGAAATATGAAATGTTAAAATTAAAGATTGTATTTGTACATGCTATGGATAATCAAAAACTATAAATATATTATTATTTAAAAAAAAAAAACTCGATGGACGATAATTCAGATGCAAGATGAAATCATTAAGATCAAGTGCAAGATGAAACATATAATTTGATTAATAGTATGGAAGTGCTAACTCAAGATAAACCATGTATACTATATATCATTAAAACTATAAAGGTAGTATTTATATTTTAAGCAACTTGATGCACGATAATTCAGAAGTGCGAGATGAAACATCTGGTGAATTGATCAAGCAACTTGATGCACGATAATTCAGAAGTGCGAGATGAAACATCTGGTGAATTGATCAAAAATATGAGGATACATTAGATGATTATAGCAGTAAAAAATTTCGTGTAGGAGCAATGCGTACATGATGAAAATCGAATGGAATCAATTGACTTCAACTCCTGATCCAAGTTAGTATTTATCTCACGTGTGTAATGTGGAAATATAAAAGGTGAAGAATCAAGTTTGATGTAAATAAATAATGTGGTATTGGTTTAAAAACTAAAAAAGTATTGAATTTTACTGAATTAGAAAGCATAAAATTTGATTAAATAATGTTTTATGTAAAATATTAAGTTTAAATGTGATAAAATTATGAAAATCAGTTTGTAAACTCTCATTTTTATAAGTACTACTATGAAAATATTCTTTTAATATAGAATTTCTGCTTATTGATGAGACTAAAAAATTATATTTTTGTTAATTTTGAATATTTATTGAGTGTATGTAATACTAGGACTAAAATCTTACAAATTCGGTGATAAATTTTTCAAGAAATTGCGGTTTGTAATCCAGAAAAAGGTGTGATTTTAATAAATTTGTAAATATGTTCATTAACGTTTTTGGTTATTTCTCTAACTTGTCATTCATTTGTTAATTTTTGTAACTTTTGCAGAAAAAACATTTGAATTTTCGGTAATCTGTACTATTTTTTTGTTCAACAGTTGATTTTATAGATAATTAGTATTCTCATTTCGACAGTAATTTCACGTATGAGGTTATTAAATATTAAATATCTATTAATTTTCTTTACTGTTTCATATGATAGTAATATTTCTGAGGAACAGGTGTGATAACTACTAGACTTTGATTGACTTATTTTTCTGATAAACGTTTGAAAAGAGTTGTAAGTGTGTAATGATGAAATATCTATATACTATCGAGAGTCGATATTGACGTAGATAAGTATTTAATAAGAATAATAATAGATAAGTAATAGTCAATTCTTTGTTGAATTTCAAGAAATTGTGTGAGAACATGGTTTTTTACATTAAGTTTATGTAATTTCAGTTACAGTTTTTCGACAATCAACCTAAAAATGGATAATTATCATAATTAAAAGTTATGATGAAAAGATCTAAGCAATAAAAAAAGTTAAAAAGTTAAAAAGTTCGTCTAATGTTTGCTCTTACGATGTGAAAATTTCGAAAAGTTTGGTTTGAAATATGAAATGTTTGTAAAAATTAAACTTTGTATTCGTGTATGTTTTGTATTATTAAACTGTAAAGATAATATTCATATTTGGAAAATGTTGTTGGCTGTTTTAATAATTTTCTGATAAGTAGATAAAAACAGATGTTAAAATTCTGTACTCCTAAAATATATAGGATCAAGAATAAAGTTTGATGAAAATAAGTATTGTAAAAATTCAGAAATTTTGAAGTGTAAGATGAATCATGTCCTAATTTGATTAATTATATGGGTAGAATATCTCAGAGTAGTTTTAATATGTCAAGTGTTTAAAGCAGCAAGAAATGACTTTTTAGGTTTTCTAGAATAATAATAATAATAAAAATAATAAAAGTATACTTTTGTTGTAAGATTTCGAATGCAGTCAAGACGTGAAAAATATAAATATGAACCCTTTGTAAAAGCATCCAAACTTTTTAAAAAGTTTAAGTTTAGTAATATATTGTAACAATATATGTAAACAAATGTATTTCAAAGTTGAAAATTTGTGTAAAAAATTGTCTTTTCTTGAAAATTGATATTTATTTTTTGTTTAATTAATTATACTTATTACATTTTTGTTCTTAAAAACTAATATATACGTTTAATTCTGTTAAAATTGATATATCCGTGTTGAAGACGAGAAAAAATAGTGTAAAACTAATAAAATTTGTTTAAATTCGTCTTTTTATTCTTAAAATTAATATTTTCTATTGTTTAGAATACATACTTTTGAGGAATGTATAACCGGAAAATGTTAAAAAATCTTAGAAAATTGGTGTTAAAAATATTAAATACAGTTGCTTCAATGATATCTTTTCGATATGTAAAGTGATTGTAGCATTTAGAAATGTTCTTCTGAGGAATGTATAATCGGAAAATGTTAGAAAATCTTAGAAAATTGGTGTTAAAAATATTAAATACAGTTGCTTCAATGATTTCAAAAACAAACTCTGTTAAAAAATTCTGTATGATTTCAAGTAAAAATAATCTGAACCTGAATACATGGTATTTAAAGTACAAAATTCACGATTATGAACTAATGATGAAAACATGGGTAACATTAAATATACAGCTAATATATAATTATAGATTAGGAAATTCTTAAAGTGTATCCAAATTTATTAAATATAGTATTGAATACAGTGAATAAGTGAAATATGTGAATAAGTATTGATATTTCCATGTTGCTTTTGAAAATACTAGTGTAAAATTATTCAAATTCGTCTTTTCTTTAAAACTGATATTTATTTTTGTTTAATTAATGATACTTGTTAAGATTTTGTTGTTAAAAACTAAAATATACGTTTAATTCTTCTGTTAAAATTGATATATCCGTGTTGGAGATGAGAAAAAATAGTGTAAAACTAAAAAAAAAAAAAAAAAAAAAAAAGTTTAAATTCGTCTTTTTCCTCTTAAAATTATTATTAAACTAGTGTAAAACTAATAAAATTTGTTTAAATTCGTCTTTTCCCCTCTGAAAAACTAATATTTCTATTATTTTGCTTAATTAATTACACTCATTATGACTTCCAAATTTTAATTTGGAGATGTTGTGGTAACTGTTATAAAACTAGAATGGATAAATAGCTTAAATCTCTTCTTTTTTTCTCTCTAGGTGATACTTTTTATTGAACGTAAACATTTTGTTGGATACCTTTGTAAGTTGTGACGTCAAAATTCTTTGTTATGTTCCCCTACCTGGAATGCATGCATGGAGGGGTTTCAGAAAAAAGTTTTAGTTTAGATATGACGTAATAAGAAATGCTCTGCACGTTCACATTTGCGTGTTGAGGATTTCTTTAAATTATTCGTTTATGTATTAAAATTCTACTTAGTTGGTATATATAAAATACGATGAAATTTCCAATTAGAGTAAAAGTTAACCAAATTCGTTTAATTCGTCTTTTTTCGTTAAAAAATCATTAGTTTCCTTTGTTAATTGTTCAATTATCGAAATTCTTTGAGGTAACGACTGTTCAAAAACTAAAAAAAAAATGTTTAAATTTCTATTTTAAGTTGTGTATTCTGATTTTATATTAAAAAAAATAATAAAAAAATATGAAGAAATCAGTTAAAAATTTAATATTTTCTGTTGTTTTGCTTAATTAATAATGTTCATGAAGGAAATGGTTGTCCAAAACTGGAATGCATGCTTAAATTTCTTTCTATCAAATTGAGAGTCTGAAGTTTGAGTTGAAAAAATCGTAAGAAATCAGTCATTTTCTATAAAACTTGATATTTTTCATTGTTTTTTACTTAATTAACGATACTCATTAAGATTATAGCTGTTGAAAAACTGAAATGTACGTTTAACTTTTCTCTTTTAAGTTGATAAAAATCGTAAGAAATCAGTCTTTTTCTATAAAACTGGATATTTTCCATTGTTTTTTTACTTAATTAACGATACTCATTAAGATTATAGCTGTTGAAAAACTGGGATGTACGTTTAGCTTTCAACTTTTAAGTCGTTACATTGATCATATAGTTGATAAAAATCATAAGAAATCAGTCTTTTTCTATAAAACTTGATATTTTCTATTGTTTTTATTTAATTAATACTACTCATTAAGATGTCTTTCAAGCAAAATTCAAATATATGTTTAACTTTCTAGTGTTAAATTGATAATCTCATCTTGTAGTTGAAGAAATCTAAATAAAATGGTTAAAAACTGAGATTTTAATTGTTTCGCTTAATTAATAATACTCATTAAAATTACGGTTGTTCAAAATTCAAATATAAATTTAATCTTCATCATATAGTATGATTCTGTGTTGAGATGTGATTGATAATATTTTTAATTAGGGAAGGTTGATCACCTCTCTGCTATAATAGAATGTTCCTTTTTTCCACTAGGGGGCATTCGTGGAGGGGGGTGCATAGTGGGGGCAGGAGAGTGGCGGTGTCACGGTGGGCGCAGGAGGGACCGCAGGCGGGGCAGCCGGAGGCATGGAGGTACCGCAGGAGGCACCGCAGGCGGGACGGCCCCGCAGCCCCGCCTGCTCCTGAGCTTAAACTCTTATTTTCCTACTACTTACGTATAATGGACATTCCCTATCTTTGGAAAATCATTTACAGGAACTTGAGGAAAAATTAGAAAGAATCAACTGGGACATTCTAGGATTATGTGAAGGAAGAAGAAAAGGTAAAGAGATGATTGATTTTACCAGCGGACATGTATTATAAAACAAAGGCACACACTGTAAAGAATCTGTAAAGGTACTACACTTTATCTAGGAAACTGGGATTCAAAGAACTTATCCTGTAACGGTAACAACAAAAACTCAAGTTTTAGAATCGGTTACATGGATTTTTCCTGTTATCGTTACATGAAAAGTTCTTGGAATCCCAATTTCCTAGAAAATGTTTAGTACCTTTACAGATTTTTTTTTTTTTACAGTGCAGAAGCCGGAAAAATAAGCGACGTAGCATTTCTAATTCACAAAAGGTGGAAGAATCACATCGTAGAATATGATAGTGCATCAAATAGAGTTGTAAGGTTAGTTACACAGGTGTCAAGAAGATAGAAGCCGCAAATTATCCAAATTTATATACGGACAATAAGCTATACTGATGAAGAAATTGAGGATTTCTATGAAGAAGTAACCTCATAAATGCTACATAAATGCTAAATAAAATTGGACTGAAATGCTAGAATTCGGAGAAAAATGAAAGGTGAGTTTTTAATAGGAAACCATGAAAATGAGATAGGTTATGGAAGAAAAAACAGACTGATTGAGTTTGGATAATGTGAACTGATGTATATCATGAATTAATTCTTCAAGAAAAAGCCACGAAAAATGGACATGGCGTAATGCAAATGGCTCAACAAGTGAAATCGATTACAACTTGACAAACAAAAAGGATCTTATTCAGGATTGCAGTGTTCTCAATTATTTCAATACAGGAAGCGATCAAAGATTGGTTAAAACCAAACTGTTTTAAAACTAAAGGGGAATGAATGAAGCTCTTGCAAAACTCATAGTAATCAGTTGATCTAATAAATCTCCAGAAACATAAGGAAGAATTTCATTTAGAACTTAAAAAATGTTGCCAAGAGCTTCAATCAATTTTAGAAGAGCAAGATGTTACATTAGAAAATAAGAAACGAACCATACTCTGCAAGAAATTGCAAAGAAGATAGCTGATGAAGCACAAGAAAAACATACAAAGAAAAGAAAAGGAAAAACAAGAAGATTGATGGGAATTTGAAAGGAAATAAAACAATCCTTCAAGTGTTAGATATACAAAATTACCGTATAATTTCGTATAAAAGCCGATTATACGACTTTTCACGGATAAATTTTCCAAAATTGGAAATCTGTATGTAAGCCGATGTTAAACAAATAAAATTCAGCGAACAAAAACCTATAACTTTCGTATAATGGGGAAAAAATGCGCTCGCTGTTTTGAGAAAACTGATTAGTGCACTATACAAGCTTATCAGACACATTTCCCAAAACTGATAGGCAGCTAATAAAATTTATTTTATAATTTCTTCTTTAAATTTCGAGAATAAAAAGTTTTCTGAGGTTTTAAAGTAAAGGAATACTTTTCGGAATCTTCGGTGACTTGGAAGAGTTATTGTGTTGTATGTCGTTCTTTTTTATAGTACGTACATTTTTGTAGATTAAGAAACATTTTTCATTTTTTTACAGTATACAGAAGGTACAATATATTTTATTTACTTATATTTTTGTATAAGGCGATTTTTGAAACTCGCGTCCACATTTGTATAATTACAATTACATAATTTATAAGCATTTGAATCAGAGTTGAATTCGTGACTTACATTTAGCACAGATCCCTTGAAGCATATATTATTATAATCCATTATTCTTCTTCGAAATACTACTGAATTCACTAGACCTGTTGAAGGTGCCCAAGAGCCAACAGGGTCTTCTAAAATGCAATTGCCGTCCTTCTGGAATGTGGACCCGTAAATGTTAAATTTAATGTCGTCCGATTCCTAAATAGATAAATAAAAATGAATTTTCTATCAACATAAACACATGTAATACACATGTAAAACATAAACACATGTAATATAACAGTACCTAAACACATGTAAGCAAACGAAAAAAAAATATGTTGTTGAATAATCAGGATTTAATTTACACCGGAGCACAGCTTCCGCACGTCTTTGTTTTCTCTGAATATTAAAAAAAAGTTGGAATACACCGGAACTCATAAATACTGCGCACCAGAGTCAAGTGGAAAAGGGCTGCCAAAAAAGCTGAAGCCTAAATTATCATTCTTTGCGTTCTTTCCGATCAAAGCTCTTATCTATGTGACGTAATGATTCATCCACGTAGGGGCATAATTCTGTCTAGAAATCGGAAGTGACTAGACTGAATGGGTTTCTTTCTCAGTGGTTTTGGAATGACTATTAGGCCAGTCAAATTGTCAGAAAAAAGGGCCGATAGATGCAAAAATTCTGCTAGAAGATTTCATGTTTTTAAAATGTTTGTGGGGATGCTAGCAACAAGAATTAAAGGTTTTCCAACAAAATATCTCAAGGCTAAACTTTGTGGAGCCAAAAAGCACGAAATTTTGGGACTTTTTTCAGTTTTTTGCCTACAATGTCAGAAAAATTCGTCAGTATACACTAAGTTGTCGTTATTTTTTCACAAATAACTTCTGTTCTCCCAGAAAACGTATTTGCTCTATGAGTTCATTCCGAACGTCGAAAAATGGGGAAGAGATTCCGTTTATATCTAGCACGCATGCGCATTGGGTCTGTTGTCCGAATTTATTTTTAAAATGAAAAACAAAAACATTCTATTGATTAAAACGTCTAATTTAGTTTTAAAAGACAAAAATGTTCTCGAATTTAAAAGTAAATAACAATTACTTTCTTTATTCGTTCAAAAATTCTCACAATCTGTTATTCAAAGTTGTATAAGTTGAATAAAGTTCAATATACTAAGTTATTTCTATGATAAATATTCGCATATAAAATATACTTTAAGTGAACGCATTTAAAAAATATTTTAATTAAAAAAAAAAATGAAAAAAAAAAAAAATGATACTATTAAAACAAATTTTATCGAATAAAAATAGAACATCCATGTTTTTTCTCTAACAATCTACGTAATATATTTAAAATTGACATTTTTATACTATATTAATACTAAACGTAAAAAAAACCCAGCCACAGTTTCATTAAAGATGAAATCTTTCCGAGATTAACTGCAAAATTAAAAGCTTTTTAACGAAATACACCAAACCACACCCATATGAAATGAACGCTTCTATTTTAAAGCCCAATCACCATGAGCAAACGTGGCGCCGCGGAAAAGTGCTCGCCTTGTAATACTGGGGTCGTGAGTTCGATCCCCACCTCTTCCGCATTGATTTTTTCAAGTGACGGATATTTTTCCTCTTTTGACGGAGAAAAAAATAAACGGAAAATCGTCAATCTACAGACAATTTCTGGCAGCGGTGCTGCCAGTACATTTTCTGTGAAAAGACGGAAGTTTTTTTGAGAGTGTATAACTTGAAAATTATAAACTTTTTGTGTACCACACTTAGTTACAAAAAGAAAGAACATTAAATTTTCTACAAATTTTGTTACAAAAACGTTTTTCTAAACCCATTATTAAGCGCGCTTTGGCGTTTTGTATATATCACTTTTTTTAAACTTTACAAAAAGTGGCCAATTTTTTACCTTTCATCCCAAAAAACTCAATTTCATCACTAACAATGAATATTGAATACACCTTTTGATGGATGAGAAGTCAAATTTTTAAGAAAGGCAAGCAGAAAAAGCACAAATTTTGGAAACCCTATAAGAAAAACAATTTCAAATGGAACAAGTTGTGATTCATAAAAACCGCGAGATTAGTTGTCAGAGCATCATCCTTTCCCCGAAAGTAATTTCGTAATATCCATGAGTAGTGGGATTATTGAAGGGACTGACACTGCCGTTAATTGCCATTTAGCAGGAAAAGTGGGACAGGCTGGAGTCAGAAGAATTATTGGTGAAAATTCCAAGAGTATGAAATTCAAGAAAAAGGATAAGGTAGTAACTTTGGCTTCTGTTGTCAGCAGTTAAGATTCGGAAACATTACAGCTACTTCTGCTCATCCATTGACTCTATTCTGAAAGGTTTGTTTAATGAAGCAGAATGATGAAGACCTGCAGAATCTACTACCATATGAACTTGCTCCCTATCCGATCTTTCTGTTCTCCGACTAAGGGATGAGAAAGCGAACAAAATGCCATGATAATTATCTCAGCCATTTCAAGAGTCGAATCTTTTGAAAGCGTCGTAATTGTCAGAGAACACATTGACCTTGTCGTGATTATGACGAGCTTGGGCTATCAGCACAAAAATTTGCTTTTTTAAAAGCCGGGTAAAGGTGACATCTAAATAAAGTGGTTTTCAACCATGCTATACAAATACAATTATAACAATGTTCTTTTCACTCATTCAATTAACGGATGCGATACAACATTCTCTCTGTTTGGGCAAGGAAAGTCAAAGTTTTGTAACACTTTGAAAAAACATGATCAGCTTGAAGAAATAACTTGAATGTTCAATAAACTAGATTCTACCCGTCAAGAAACCATCAACGCTGGAGGAAAAATCATTATTGCACTACACAATAGATGCACACATACCACACTTGAGGCTAAAGTTATTTGCTGAATCTCCACAAAAAGCAAAGTTCATCTAGTAAGACTACCTCCAATGCAAGAGGCTGCGCAGCATCATTTCCTCCGATGTTATCATCAAATACAAGCTTGGCTAGGAAACAACATCCCTCCTGAAGGAAGCGGGTGGGTACACAGGTCGGACATTCTCGTTCTGCAAATTCAAATATGCCAAGACCAGCACCTGAATCTTTGCTTCATATTGTGTCATATAGCTGTAAAAAAGTGTGCAGCAAAGCAATTTTGAGTCTTGCCAAAAATCAGGACTCAAATGCTCGGCAATTCTATTAATGGGCACGTAATTTTTCGTAAGTTAGTTACATACGTAACTTTACGTAAAAACTAATGGGTTCAACTGCGAAAATGTCGACGAATTATTTATCCAGAAGAATAGGATGATGAAGCTGATACCTGGGAAACTATCGAAACGACGTAACCTGGGTAACGACGATGACGTTCACGTAGATGATGTCGCAACATGCTCAAAGAATATCAAGGCTATTGAAGAACAAGAAACCTGTAGAATCAGAATTAACTACAACCATATCATTTTTTTTTTTACTCGTGTCCGTGTTATGTTATTTAGCTGCTTTTTGTTCGTATTTGTGAAATATTATTACTGGTAAACTTTGTATTACAGCTGGTATTAATCGCCGATCTCGCAGTTCCAGTATTATTTATTTTTAAAGATTTAAATGTTAGTCGGAACAGAAACCCACCGATGCTTATAAATACTGCTCTTCGGAACAGCCCTGTGTGTTGTTTTCTGCTAGTTGATAAAAAAAAGCTTTGTCCAGTGTTGAATTCAGGAGGTGGACCGGAGGGGGGACATGCCCTCCCCCCGAAGCAATGGAATGTTCCCTCGGAAAATTTTAAATTTTGCGTTTTCAATGTCCAAAAAGTATAATTTCTCCCCCGGAACTCTATAATGTCCCTCCGGAGCCACTGAAGTCCCTCTCGGAGAAAAGTGTCTGAATTCAACACTGTCCTTGTCGATTAAGATTTTCTGAAATTCCCTTACTCCTGATTTTACTGATTTTATTCAGTTCCTTTATAACATTTTTAAAGTAAAAATGCTTACACAAACAATCAATTTATATATATATATATATATATATATATATATATATATGTAATAAAAAAAAATTGCGCCATTTTGACCACCCTGAGTCTTAATTCTAACGTTTATGGAACATACTTTTATTCTCAGTTTTCGTAATGTATTAATATTTTAACAGCTAAAGTTCTTTTATCTTATTTTATTTAACTTAGTAATAATCTATTGATTGTTTTCTTAAAAAGAGCGGGAGTGTTATTGCGAAATCTTTCTTTCAGTGCACAGGTTCATTTTCCTTTTTGGAATATTTATCGAGACTTTAATTTTGTTTTATTATTTAATGAAATCGTCTGCTGTAGAATGTTTATGCGCCTTTTGCGTGTGAGCAGGGTGTGCTATTACGCGCTTAGTTAGTAAGTTCTTACAAGGAGTCACGCCCCATACCAATAGGAGATGGTGATTTGGGGTGTCTGCATTTAAAATAATCCTAATGGGTCTTTAAATTGCTTACGTGGACAAGGGGAGGGGCTAGTTTTGGCTTGGATTTTGGGAGACTCATTTTACGAGACTACAGCGTCAGAATGCAGCTAATCTTTCAAATGCTAGGAGGCCCGTTTCAGATTTAGAATCATTTCGAATATTGAGATGATACATTCTTAGAGTCAGTTGTCTAGTGTGAAATTGTTCAGATTGGTGCGATGTGGAATAACGGATGGTTGTTCATCTAAATAATAAAGTACTAAAAACTGATTGTCTTGCCTTTTATTGGGAGAAACACCTAAAAGGAACAAATCCATTGCTCACCATGACGACTGCTAAATCTGTTTATTCTTTTCAAGTGAATAGACTTATTCTACAGCAAAGATGGTATTCCACGAGAACTGATGCATCATGATAGAAAATCGTCGAATTATAACATATATATATATATATATATATATATATACAGTGTCTCACATAAGTGATGGGACACTTGTGCTTTACAAAAGGAAACTAATCACATAAAAAAAAAAACATGTACACATTTTTTGTGGGTGTGTTTCATACTTAAATTTAGTAAAGGTTATTTCATAACATACATTTTGTCAAAATATTAAAATATTAATTTAATAAAAATACAAATGTTTAGAACGGAGCAAAAAATAGCTCACATAAGTGATGGGACACCATTATATATGCAACAAAAATCGTCTGAAATAAGCAATAAAAATATTTTTTGGGGTTTTATTTTTACTTAAAAGCAATTGGCAATAATTTATAAAATCGTCTGCAGTATTTCTCTCCAGTTTGTTCTGGTATTTTTGTGTTTTTTAGCTCTGTGTAGCCATGAATGCTAAACGAAAAGAAACTTCGCCTGAAATTCGAAAATTAGTTATTAATTTGCATATTGAACGTGGAAAATCTATTAGAAAAACTGCTGAAACAGTTGACTTGAGTCGTTCAACAGTTTTCAATATCATTAAATGATATAAAAAGAATCATATGATTCAGGATAAAAGAAGACCTGGCCGACCATCAAAGCTATCCAATGGAATAAAGCGAATTATCGTTCGAAATATTAAAAAAAATGCAAGAAATAGTGCTTCAAAAGTTGCTGCTGATTTACAAGCATTATATGGAATAATTGTTAATCCTGAGACTATTAGAAGGGTAATTCGATCTGCTGGATATCACGGTAGAGTAGCCAGGAAAAAATTCTTCGTAAGTGAAAAGAATAGAAAACTCAGACTAGCTTTCGCAAAATCCAATATAAATAAGAATTCTGATTACTGGAATAAAGTTATATTTGCTGATGAGAGTAAATTTAATATATTTGGTTCTGACGGTAGAATCTTGGTGTGGAGAAAACCCAGGGAAGAATTTCGCAAACAGAACTTGGTACCAACAGTAAAACATGGTGAAGGAGGAGTTATGGTATGGGGGTGTATGTCGTCCGCTGGAGTTGGTAATCTTGTTTTTATTGACAGTATAATGGATCAGTACAAGTATATTGATATTTTAAAGCAAAATTTGAAATCTTCAGCACGAAAATTGAACCTTCATAACGATTTTAAATTCTACCAGGACAATGACTCCAAGCACACTGCTCTGAACGTTAGACTCTGGCTGCTATGTAACTGTCCTGAAATAATAAAAACCCCACCACAATCTCCAGACTTAAATCCCATAGAGAATATTTGGCAAGAATTGGAATCAAGAATTCGCAAACACACCATTTCTTCAAAACAACAACTAAAATCGGTGCTTCAAGAAGAATGGGATAAAATCACTCCAAAAATCACAAAAAAATTAGTCGAATCTATCCCAAAAAGATTAAATCATGTTTTAAAAGTAAAAGGAAATCCAGCAAAATATTAAAACCTTTTAAAAAGTAAAATTTTTGGATAAATATTTGATGGAAAAGTAAGTGTCCCATCACTTATGTGAGCCATTTTTTGCTCCGTTCTGAACAATTGTATTTTTACTAAATTAATATTTAATATTTTGACAAAATGTATGTTATGTAATAATTGTTACTAATTTTAAATATGAAACACACCCAAAAAATTTTTGCACATGTTTGTTTATTTATTTTATTGCAGTTTCTTTTTATAAAGCACAAGTGTCCCATCACTATTGTGAGACACTGTATATATACATTTCTGAAGACGACACGGCTTTAAATTTTGCAATATAAATATAAAATATATGATGAATGAAAAAATATGATGAGTATGAAATATAAATAGCAGTGTAGAGGAGACGATGAAACACATTACGAATGTTATTACGGCGGAATATTAGATCTCCAGTGCTTTTTTTTAAATAAAAGTTAAGCCCTGAGAATAATATACGTAAAAGCTACTTTTCTTTTATCTTTAACAATAGAAAAAAAGAAAAAAATACAGATTTTTACATTTTCAAGCGAAAAAGTCTGATAAACAAGTCAAAAAAAAAAAAAAAAAAAAAAAAAAAAAAAAAAAAATATATATATATATATATATATATATATATATATATATATATTTACTGAAAAAAAAAATAATGTCGATCATCATACGTTAAATATAATATTTTCATGTCTCTAAATATTGAAAGAAAAAGTAAAACACAGTATTTTCTATAAAAAAAAGTATATATACGCTTACATATATAATAAAGGCAAAAGTAAATAGGTAGAAAATAAAGTAGCTATAAAACGAAATACCTAATGCACTTACTAATATAATATTAAATTGACAGCATACGTAAAATCCAATATGCATTTTATATAAGATTCTTTTTTCACATTCATTATCAAAACAGCAAGATATTTCTAGCATCTGTTACTTTTATGTAGTTCTAAAAGGTTGTTTTTAGAGGCTAAAAATGTGTGCGAAGAAAAAAGATCTTCCGGAGCAAATTTTTTATAATTTGCTTCTTTTTAATTTTCATCGTAAAGAGAGTTCGAATAATTTTACATGTTCATTCATATTCGAATTATCTGCATTTTTTTCGTTCTGCGTTTTATTTTAAAATAAATAAATAAAAAATATTTTATGTAAATTTCACAAGTTTTTTTAGCTCACAGGCTATCAAAGCCTGGGAGCTTATGTGCCCTTCCGTTTTGTATGTGTGTATGTGTGTAACACGATAACTCATGATAAAGTTGTCGGATTTACTTGAAATTTTGGATATATGTACATTCTGATAAGGCGCTTCCCTGATTAGTTTTTGGAATTCATTCGATATGTATAAAAGGGGGAACGGGCTTATGCCCCTCCCCTTAATTTATATAAATGGATTTTTCATGCAAAAATATCAGTTTTCTTTTAAAAATTTAGATATAGGATCATTCTGATGAGGCACCTCTGTGATCAGTGTTAGGTCATCATTGAATAAGTAGAATAATCTCCATTAAATAAGTAGTATATACTCCCCTTAATAGATATAAATGTGTTTTTCAAGCAGATTTCTGAATTCTGATTTTTAGAACGGAATTAACCCTTGGAAATATAAAGTTGTAATGTACAATTAGTATGTGTAGCCTGTGAGCTCAATGTCGTCAGTTTAATTGGGCAATATTCTTTTTATTTAAATTTATGCTTGCAGTGAATCCGAATTTTAATAATATAAAAAATCTGAAGAAAAACAATTTAATTGATAAGAAGAAAAAACTACGCAGATGTAATGCATAAAACGTATTTTAAAGCCAGAAATGAATAAAGCATTCTTATCTTTTTCAACGAGTTTCATTTGTTGTTCTAGTAAAGTCAACTATATGAATTATGGTAATTATTGATAACTGACGTACAATTTAATTTTAATGTTCTGTACGGAGGTGTACTAAATTAAAAAGAAAAACTAAATTAAAAAAGAAAAAGCAAGTAGACTGTAAATTTAATGGAATGTTTATTTTCTAAGAGTCACCGCTTGTTGCAGCATTAGAGCTTGTTGCTAAGAGACCGTTTCTCTCAATCCACTGCGTCACACAACACGTGAGCATAGGGTTACACTAAATTGCCGATTGGCGTA
>CAXHSM010000449.1:0-13000 GCA_964019185.1 Maratus speculifer
ATATATATATATATATATATATATATATATATATACATATATATATGTGTGTGTGTGTGTGTGTGTGTGTGTGTGAACTTATTCGAACTTTTAGTTTTACTGACAATAAAAGTGGTACATATTTAAACTTCGTTTGATATTTCATAAAACTAAATTCAGCATAACAATAGTCTTTCCTTATATTCCAAGAGCCGACAGCACAAAAAACTAAGGTATCGAGCACAAGAAAAAAATCTTAATTTTATGAAAAAATAGTAATAGGGAGATCTGATTATTTGTGTCTTCTGGAAGTGAAGTAGTGCATAAGCTATTAATTAATACCACCAATGGTTCATTCGCAGGTTTATCACTGTGTTTGCCGTACAATCAAAGGTATGAAATATTTGTACTGAAAACACAATATTCAACCTACAAATAAATCACTAGTCGTATTAATTTTTCGCTGGTGCACAACTTCGCTTCCGATAGACAAGGATCATTAGATTCTCCTATTACTACTCTTCCATAAAATAAAGAATTTTCTTCTTGTGTTCGATACCTTAGGATTTAATGTTGTCCGCATTTGGACTATTTTTACAGTGTAGCTAAAAAAGAACTTGGTATTTTGATATGTACTTTGAAAGGAGATAGCAAAGTTGCAAACAATCTCTGTCTATGCAACATTTTTCTTGATAGGTTTTTAATTAACTTTAAAAGACACAGGATGCGCGTTTTGATCTACTCATTGCAAACTAGTTGTTAATCCCATAATATTTGTTGGATTAGATTTCACATTATAGCTTATTAAATGGTGCAGTTCCGTTACATTATTCTGAATGTTTTGGAAAGTGTTTCATAATCTATGCTTAACGCATGCTTTTTTCTTTCTTATTTGTATCTGTTACAGATTGCCCTTGAAGTGCTCCTAATCCCAATCACCCCTGATCCTTCCTACCCTTATTTCACCTAATGATGATACTTTTTTTACTTTTCTTAGCAAAACCATCCTTCTTACATTATTTTCTGCGCTATGTTTTATTAGAAAAATGGCAATTTCTGAAGAAGCGAAAAAGATAATTCACTGTGTTAATAATTTGGTGAAAATAAAAGGGATTCATTTTTCTTCCAAGAGAAATGGTAACAGAGTTCTTTAGATAAAGAATTATTCCCTAAAGTTTTTTGGACATTTGTACCCAGATTTTTTTCAATTATCTTGCTTGTGGGAATATATTTCAGAATTAATCTTCACTTGAGCATGCAGCTTATTTTGTATAAAAAGCTATAAAAATCTATTTATTAAAGCATTCTAGGGAAAAAGAAAAAAAAACGGAAATATGAAAATATAAAACTTAATTAAAATAAAAGAAAACTCTATTTTAAATGACATTATTTGATCAAATATGGAAAAATAAATATTATTTATGCAAATTATATTCGCTAATAACACTAAAGACATTTAAGCGATTAAATCAACTAATTGCAACATCAATAACCTGCAGTAATGAAGAACAAATTCCATTTAATAAGCTGTTTAAGCGATTTTTGAATTTCCACTGCAAATCTCGTACTTATATCTTAATTAAATTTAAGTAGCTGATTAAAAAGAAGTTATAAAAAATTAACTAAATAAACGAAAACTATTTATATTACTACTATCATATTTTTATGAATAAATTTTGATTATGAATGTTAAAGAGCAATACTGTGTGACTGTGTATATGATACCCAGAATTACGGAGAGTGAGTAAGTGAGAAAGAAAGAAGCAGAGCCCAGAGCTAGAAATAGAGAGATAGATAAAAAATTCAGGCTCAAACTGAGATTAAATTTTCTCTATAGAGTAGCCGCCTCACCAGTGGCCGAGAGGTTCTGACCTCCCAACTGGTAGACAGCAAGTGCTGGGTTCGAACCCAATCACGGCTGTCGGCCTAACCGTTCGGAGTTTTCGTGGTTTTCTTCGAACCTTGCGTAAATACGGGTTAGGTTGCCTTAGAAAGATCCCCCACGAAGGGCACTTCCCACCTGGACCTATATCCCTCGTATAGATAATCGGCCCACAAAAAATAAACTAAACTATACAGTAGCCTCAATCTTAACCAAATCTCCACTTTAACCGGCCGATTTTTTTCCCCAACATCAGGCAAAATTAAGAAAGAAGAATGTCGGTTCTAAATGGAAACGTGTTGAGTTGAATCAGTGTGAATTCATTGTTTGATCCGGGGGGATACCCCCCACCGGAGCAATTAGATATCACCCGGAAGATTAGACATTTTGTATTCTTAATGGTCAAAACTGCAACTCTTCCCTGCCCCCCCCCCCCGCCAGGAAGTTTCTAATGACAGATCTATCTGCATACCATTTTGTACAAACATTTAAGAACCTTGACCAGCGTAGAGGATGTAGAAGGGTAGTCTGGGTCTTATGAACATCTCAAATTGTTATTCTTTTAAACTGTGTTCATTTTTATGTAGATGCATACTCATAGAGAAATTAAGGTTTTTATAAAAACAGTTCCAAAAGTTTTCAAGTTTTTTGCTCATAATTTGCAGAATTCTTAATATAAAATAATGTTCTTTTTCTGAAATATGACAAACAACATTGTATACTATACCCTGTAATCAAAATTAAAAAATAATAAAAATTGTATGAAAAATGAGCAAGTTTGCTAAATAATTTTTTACTGCACATGAGTGAACGTTATCAAAATTTCAATTGCATATTGTGTTATCTAAATGTATAGAGCAACTTTTGTGAACGTCTCCAAAGCATAGCTTGGAAATTTTGAAAGTGATCCTTGATAGAATAAGCACAAAATCCGTCATTCCCAAAATGAAGAAAAAAGATAAATGGTTGTATCCATATATCCATTGATGTCATATATCCATATATACTTTAGTGTCAACATAGAATTCACAATATTGCACGTACAACTATATTTGGATAGAAATCCTCATTTTTTACTTTGTTTTAGGAACAACGGATTTTAAGCTTATTCTATCTACGATCACTTTCAGAATTTTCAAGCTATTCTTTTGAGGCTTTCGCAAAAGTTCGCACTATGCATTTAGCTAACATAATAAGCAAATGAAATTTTGATAGCGTTTCCGCATGCGCAGTACAAAATTATTTAGTAAACCTGCTTATTTTGATATAATTTTTATTATTTTTTAATTCTGATTACAGGGTATTGTGTACAATGTTGTTTGTTATATTTTCGAAAAAGAACATTATTTTATATTAAGAACTTATTATATTTATCATATATATATACTATATATTTCATATTAAGAACAAATTATAAGCAAAACATTTGGAAAAATTTGGGGAAAGTTAAATTCTCTACGAGTATACATGCTATCTACGCAAAAATGAACACAATTTATTACAAAAAGCCGTCTACTAAAGCTAAATCTACATCTGCATGTAGATTACTTGAGCGCTTTTGCTACGTTAGTTTTGAAAGGATTACTCAAAAGATATTCGTTCTTTTTCAATTTGTTGACGGTCCCTTATGGAATTTTAGAGAAACATATTCACGGTAACATATGACCTGTACTGTTATGCTTACACAATCTAAGTTTCCGGTTAAGTTTCAATCTAAGTTTCCACATGTATTTTTCTAGATATTTAACAAAATGCCTAAAATTGCAAGTGGCCCGCCACCTTTGGCCATATAGTGTATATATATATTTCACATATGTTTTTTTCATTTATATATGTATCTAATCTTCTAATATATAAAATTCTCGTGTCACAGTGTTAGTTGCCATACTTCTCCGAAACGGCTTAACCGATTTTGATCAAATTTTATATGTACACTCAGTAGGTCTGGGAATAGGTTGTTATCTATTTTTAATACCCCTAAGTGATAAGAGTGGCCCAACCCATAAAAATTTCTCCGAAACGGCTTAACCGATTTTCATGAAATTTTCATTCTACGACGTCATAAGATGTCCATTCATTGTTGGAATTCTTTGCGAATTATTAACTTTGTGGTTTAATTTTTTTTTTTTTTTTTTTTTTTTTTTTTTTACCGTTTATGTGAATGAATCTCCTGCATTTGTTTTCCTTATGAAGTCATATTATGTTGTCAACTTAATTTCAGTTGAATTTATTGTAGAATGTATGTTTATTAGAATGTAAAATAGAAACAAAAACGTTTGATGTTTTAAAAAAAGTATATTTGACACAAATGTCATATCGGCTGTGGTGCGATGTTTTTTTAAACAATTTGGTGATAACTTAATTTTTGAACATCAGTTACACACATATTTTAAAATTATTTACTATTATTCGAAAGAGGAAATAGTAAATAAACAATATTTTATACAACAACTATGTAGAACAAAACCATTTATGTCATTTTAAAAAAGAAATTTTTTCATTAAATAAACAACAGCCAAGTCACCATGTCAAGCAAAATAATGCCAATTAGGTATTTCGGTGCGTGTATTATATTTGGGACACGTAATTACACACGTAAAATAAATTGCCGGAAAATACGTTTTTTTTTCTTTTCTTGCGAAGGACCTATACTGTAAAAATATTTTTATTTATTTATCGTATTTTAAATTAGCTGAATTAAAGATGTATGTATATTTTAAATTTGTGTGGTTTAAATAAAAGTGACGTATTTTAAATTAAATGAGTGATAAGTTTATATTTTAAATAAAATGATGTCGATGAAAGAATATTTGGCGATTTATCACCTGCGCTCCAGTAACATAAAAGAACCGAAATAGTCGTCTGGCACATAAAAAGTGAAGCGAGTAAACCGGAACTGCGGACGACAGTCACATAACTTAGGCTTTTATTATATAGATGATGATGATGATGATTATTAATGACTAATTACATAAGTACAGTTCTCATGTTTAGTTAATTAAGTGATTTCATATAACCTCCAAAGTACTCAACACGTGTCACGTGCTACTTCCAACAACGGCTATTGTGTTACACGTATAAATTATTCTTATAAATTTATTAGATTTTATTTATTATTAACTATTTGGAAAATAGTTTCTGTCCACGACAGAGAATTGGGAAATTTATCTGCAACTTATTTTATTTTATTCATTTTCTGATTCTTCCATGTTTAATGTGCAAAAATGGAATACTTCTGTTACCACAATGAGAAAAAAAGTATTAAAAAATTACAAAAAAATTAATAATTTAAAAACAAATTAAAATACAGCTTTCAAACAAATTACATTTAAAAGTACATTTTTTCCTCTATACGACGGTGTAAATATTGAAAATGTGTAATGTTTATAAGTTTAAAAATTTGCAGTACCGAAAATTGTAAAACCACAATTTCAATTAAAATTTGTATATTATTGATACAAGAATAGAAATTTCTAATCCATGGCGTACGTAATATAGGACTCTGTTATTACGAAAACCAAGTTTTGATCATCAGAAAAATGAAGTTTATTAGTATTACTTTTTTTAAATATAGAATTTTCTTATAAGACTAAAACTTTAGTCTTTGAAAATATAATTTTCCAAATAGTCGTTGTAATTTGATCAATTGCATTTTTTATTTTTATCAATTTGTTTATTACTAAACGACATTATAATAAAAATATTAAAGTCAGTGCGTGCAAAATTTAGTCAGAATCATTCTAAAAGAGAAATATAGTGACAAGTAAATAAAATAACAAATAAAATACACTGAATAACATTAAATATTGTATATATGTGTATGTATGTGTATATTTACATGTATGTGTATATATGTACAATCAAACAATAAATACATTATTACTATACTGTTTTTCATCATTCAGTAATTCAATTTTTTCTATTTATGTGTATTTGGTACAGTCAACAATGCCAACAAGACGCAAAGGGGCTTCTTTGGGCCATCAAGCACGTAAAGCTGCATGTATGCGAAATACTAGAGCCCAAAGAACAGTAGAAAAAATCCAGCATGGTAATACTGTGGTGGTTACTCGATAACCCCCCCATATTTTTTTAGTTTAATTCAATTTTATTAACTATTTTATTTCATATCATCTCTTTTTTTTATTCATGTTCTTAATTTAAATATTATTTCGATTTCGTTTCTTTTGATATTGTCGCCTGTAATGTTTTTCTTCTTTTCCTAGCTTTCGAATGTTCCAAACCGGTAAAATCTTGTTTTGAATTCATTCCTTCCGGTTTAGAATACCTTCTAGAAAAATCTGGATTGTTCTATGGGTGGTATTTCCGGTTAGTCTGGCACGCCCCTTGGCCTATCAATTTAAATTCCGCAGGTGACGTGTTTTAAGCCGTTGAGTGCCTGGCCACCTGCTTTGGCCTTCCTTCTTTATGTGTTTATCATTTTTTTCCTTATTTTACTATACATTGAATCGTAACTTGGCTTATTTTTCCTCGCCCCCCTCTTTCGTGCGTCGCCAACTTGGCGTATGCCTGGTTTACTGTAACCCTAATTCTTTTCCCTCCTGACTCTCCGCCGAGAGAGCAGTCGCACTGTTAGACCCCAGCCGAGATGGTTGCGGTTGGATGATCGAAAATGTCAAAAAAGTTTAGCGGAGTTCGGGGCAGGTGTGCGCCCCGGGGACCGTTGAATGCGTCCGTTTTCGTTCTTCAATGTCCACGCCAGGGCTTATCGAGGTTGATTTTTTAAGGCTGCAAGGAGTAAGTCCATCTTCAACCGCATCCTGAATCATTTTGTTTGTTGCTTCTTTCTGGATATACAACAATAAGTTAACTGACGTCATGGTAATTCTCAAATATTTTATTTCGTCAATCTCTCATCGAAAATCTTTCTAACCGAATTATTTCTCATTTCTTCAATGCCTTTTTTGTAAGCTCACTTTTCCTCTGAAAAAAATGCCGAGGTGGTGAATCTTATTTTCAAGAAGTGAGGATATATTTTTCATAAAGTTTTTCTCAATGTCTCTCTTCATCATATCGTCATTTGGCCATAAAGTTTTATAAATTTTGACTATGGAACGGCGCCCCAGGAGTAAATATTGATATATCTCTGTGAGAAGTTTTTCAAACATATATTTTGAAAATATATATATGTAATTGATATTTCAAAAAAAATGATATTGTCTTTGTTTTTTTTTCGATCAAAAAAAAAATGTTTAATTCATGATATAAAGATACGTATAAGGATACCTTGTGGAGAAGAATTGTATTTCGAATATGTCAACTCGTAAAATAATACCATTGTGAAAAATTTGCAACAAAGTAAATAATCGATGTACACGAAAACAAAATATGTTTATATACATATATAGAAATATTCAAAGCTCATAATGAAATACGCAAGTTATCTTAAATAAAAAAATATTTATCTTCATCAATTTGTGTCTTGATTCCTGTGCACTTGTCTGGCTGGATTTTTGTTCCTCAACACCCAAAAAAACTCACAGGTAACTTTATTTTTATCATTTTTATTCTTACAACTTTGCTTTGAATTTTTATTCTTCATGGTTAAAGATTGTTATAATTTAAGAGTACTATAATTGGTAGCATTTTTGGGTCGTTTGCTGGCCTGCATTCAACGCAATGTCCTTCACAAAATTAGTACGATCACTTAGCCTACTTATGAAATGAAGCAATAAATGTTTCTCTTATCTCTCCAAACACAACAAATACTAATGCGTGTGTGAGCATGTTGCAATTGCGTCAAATAGAATCAAAAGATGAGCGAGCTGCACGAAATGAACAAAGAAGATTAGAAGAAAGACAATCACGCCGTTTCATATTTAACACATTCGCTGCCGATCACGGGCCAGCGCGTGATATGGCGCCAACGTTAAGGGGACACTCACGCGCCAGCGCGTGATGTGGGGTGATGTCTCAATGGCCAGACACGCGCTGGCGCGGGAAAATCTTTCACTGATTCTTTGTTATAAATAGTCAATCGGCTTCTGGGGAAAAAACCACTTCTACAGTGCGGCATTAACTATCATCACATCTTCACGTAAGCGGCAGCGAACGTGTTAATAGACGCAGAGCAAATGATCAACAAGTCCAAAATATGCACCGATCATTTACATCTGATTTATTCCTGAGTCTAGCATTCGAGAATGAACCCGATATTCAAATTGCTCCTTCTAATGTGGTAATTGGTGCTATAGATAAGGAATCACAAAGATTCAATGAATGATGATATTTTGCATCAACGATCTAAATGATTACATTCAGCGACGCTATGTACAATGAATCATTCATTGGTATTAATGATCATTGCATTATCATTGCCAGCTTATCATTCAACTATTTCGGTATGCAATCGCCATATCGAAGTGCATCTGATGCAATGAGCACAGAAATGAATCGCGAACACCATACAATGCTGTAGAAATGGCAGCGATTGTGACTCGCACTATCCTTCTATGAGTGAGGAATAAAGAACCATTTACGACCGCATTATACTCACAGTTTTAGCAAAAAAAGTTGTACTCTTCTTTTTTTTTTTTTTTTTTTTTTCTTGACCGCATTAGGTGAAACAGGAAAAACATTCCTTATTTCGCTAATTCTCGCCGAAATATTATCGAATAATGACATCGCATTGGCCATTGCATCGTCTGGCTCTGCGGCAACTTCATTGAATGGAAGCAGAACAGCTCATCAGTATTTAAGCTGCCACTAAATATTCAAAATAATCCAGATGCAGTGTGCAGCATACAAAAAAAACAATCGTCTATGGTCATAGTCCTAAAATAGTGTAAAATTACCATCTTGGATGAATGCAGTATGGCACACAAACATTCGTTTGAGGCGTTGAAATATCTTAAAAACAACGGCAAACTATTTGGCAGCATTCTATACTTACCCTTTTAGGTGATTTTGGGCAAACACTTCCAGTCATTCTACGTTCAACGTATGTTGATGAAATCAACGCCTGCTTAAAATCATCGCCACTGTGGCGTAATGTTTAAAAATTACAACTGAAAGTAAATATGCGCGTTCAAATACTCCAAGATCCATCCGCTGAAACATTCTCAAGACAACTGTCAGATATCGACGATGGAATAGTTACTGTAGATGAAACTGGATGCATATAATTACAGACCAATTTCTGCACAATCATTCAGTCGCAAGATGCTCTCATTGACCAGATATTTCCCGATGTACACACAGAATACATTAATCATGAGTGGGTGGCAGAAAGAGCAATTTTAACAGCAATGAAATGTGGACATCAACGAATTGAATCTCAAGATACAACAGTTGTTGCCAGGGGACTTGGTGACATACAAATAAATTGATTGAGTTTGCGATGCTACCGAAGCTTTTCAGCAGAGTATTTAAACTCATTAGATTTACCAGGCATGCCACTGCATAATTGACAATTGAAGGTTGGATCACCGATTATTTTGCTTCGCAAATTAAACCCACCACGGCTGTGCAACGGCACGCGATTATTTATTAAAAAATTAATGAATAATATTGACGAAGCTATAATTTTAAATGGCAAATTCCGGGGTGAAAATATATTGCTACCACGGATGTCTATTACACCCACAGATGTGCCAATTCAATTCAAACGTCTTCGATTTCCAATTAGATTGGCATTTACAATGACTATCAATAAATTTCAAACCAAACGATGTCTGTTTGTGGATTAGATTGAGCATACCATGTTTTTCAAGCGGGCAATTATACGTGGCATGTTCTCGATTGGGCAAACCATCCAGTTTGTTTGTATTAGCTAAATATGGGACGACAAAAAATATTGTACACTCTACTGCGTTAAGGGATTGATATAGTTTTTGAGTAAAATTATTATAATTAGCGACGTACATAATTATATATATAGAATAAATTTTTATGAATTAAAAATATAAATGTTTAGTGTTTTTTTATTATTATATTCCGTCTTCGTTCACAGCATTCCATGCCTATTTCATTCATTTACCACATCCTCACACATTTACAATAACTTATAGTTATTTTTTTTTCTAATAAAATATCCCTAGAAATAATTTATATGGCAAAACAACGTTTGCCGGGTCTTCTAGTATGTATATATAAATGTGTGCGTGTTTACACATACATAATTTTAATTTTGGAACCAATATGTTAAATTGTAAAATTTAGAGCTATGTCAGATTTCTGCATAAATAGTACGTTCTTCAGAAAATGAAAGGGAATTTTTTTCATTTGATTTTGTAAAAGTTACGTATAATCTATCTCATAAACACGCTGTTTTTTTATTTTACTTTATTCGTTTAATGGCAAGCATTAAAATACAAGTTGCAACATAACTCTTGGAGGCGACCGGATGCTACAAAGCTTGTATTCTGCGCTTATAAATGCAATTTTTAAATCAGTTTATGCTGCAAGAGTATACTGATGAAATGTATATTTATCAATTATTTTATACGCAAAATTCCATTTTTATTATTACATCCTATTTATGTATGTAATTGAATTATGTTGTAAGTATTGGATATCGATATTATAATACATTTACAGGAAGAATCTTATGAAATCTTGTGGGCTGCATTCTCAGTATACATGTTTCATTATGAATATGACCTGACTAAGATTTTTATTTCTATAAATATTGAGATAGTTTGATTAGATAACATGTTTTATCTCCTAACTATTATTACTTTTTTCTATCTTTATCAGAAAAATATATTGGATTTGAAAAAATATTTGAATTCCAGGACGGACTTGCATGTTTTAGGGGTCACAGATTCTGCAAAACTTATTTTTAGAAAATGTCTTTTTGTGAGTCTGTTTGTCTGTCTTTATGTGACACATATTTTGTGGCGGCTGTATCTTAAAAACTAATGAACAGAGTTTAATACAGTGAAACCTCCAAATAAGGGAACTCCGAATAAGGGGCACCTCTATTTAAGGGACAAAAGTTCCAGTCCCATAGCTGTCTCTTATTTGGAAGTTTCACTGTAGTAAAAACTCCGAATAAGGGACACCTCTATTTAAGGGATAAAATTTCCGGTCCCAAAAGTGTCCCTTATTCGGAGATTTCACTGTATAACTTTAGATTCAATTAGTCCTTGATATAAATTAGTGCTGATTACATTTTGGTAAATATCGCAAGACAAATGGCACTGTAATACTGAATTTTTCCCAATTTCTGCAATAGCTATATCTCAAGAACTAATCAACAGATTTTCATAAAATTACAGATTCAATTAGTCTTTGATATAGTTTGGGGCTTATTACTTTTTGGTGTAAATCAGCCAACAGGTGGCACTGGTATGCTATATTATTCATGATTATCGCAGTATGTCTATCTCAAGCACTAATGCACCAATTATCATCAAACCTCAATTGAGTTAGTCCCTGTTATGTGTTCTTTTATTTTTGGTGTAAATGTATCAATGGGTGCCACTGCTATACCTGCATATTTCAAGATATCCGCAATAGTTGTATCTCAAGAACTAATGCATAAATTTTCATCTAACTTAAGATTCAGTTAGTTCATGATATAAATTGGTTCTGATTACACTATAAAAAAAAATTGCAAATTTACTGCATTTTATCGTGAATAATCCAGTAAATTTACGGAATATGTCACTTTTTTCACATAAACACAATTTTTTATGTTTTACGGTGAAAAATCCTTAATATAATGGCAAAATCCGTTGATATAGAAATAAAGTCAGTTATTTTATGGACATTGTCTGGAATCTCTACTGTAGTAAATATCTGTTGCAGCTTTTATACAGTGTAGTTTTTGGTGTGAAATACTCCGTAGCACCGTTAGGCATATATTTTTACGGTTTCTACAATAGCTCTATTTCAAAAACTAATGCACAGATTTTCAACAAATTTCAGATTCTATTACAAGTTAACATAAGTTGTTGCTGATTAGATTTTGGTGTAAATCACCCAACCGATAGCATTGATATGCCGTATTTTTCAGGAAGTGTTAATCTGTATGAGATAGAAGAAAATTTTGGGATTGCAACATCCAATTAATCCCACTTGTTGTTGTGAAATATTTGGAAGCTATAACTTTGATTACAAACGTATCTTCATAAATAGAGAATGTAAAAGAGTTATTGATTAGTAATTCATTAATGTCATACTCTTATCAATTCTTAACATTTCATTCAATAATAATAATTGCATAAATTGTTATAAGTTGCAATTACTTCAGAAGAAAACATTTTTTTTTTCTTAGAAAAAATGGCTTTTAATTATCATTATTTTTTCCAAGAAATATTTTCTTAGAAGTGACACTATCAAATTTAGTACTTTTCCCCTTGTTATTTGATCAAAACAATTTGGTAGACTGAAACTGTTTTTTGGAAAAAGTGAAATCAGAAAATCGAGCAAATTCGGTAATAAAGGATATATTAAATTTCGAAAGATATATAAAAATGAAACTGATATCAAAAGTATTTGGACTAAGCTTAGTTATATGGTTTTTCTATTGTTAAAGGAAAGTGCCATTACAAAAAGTGTCATTTTGGAAAAATCCAAGAAATGCTCAAAAGAATAAAAGTATCAATCGTTTATAAGGATTTCTTTTTTCTTAAAAATTAGTGATTTATTTATTACGATTAACTGAACGTTTATAAGAGGAAATTACTTTAACTATGCAATATTCACTAATGCAAAGGTTTTTTTAAAAATAATGTTTAGTACAAACATACCATTTTTTTTAACCGAATCAAATGACGCATTGTAAAACATTTCTATTTATGGTTTTTCATTTGTATTTATTGAATTGAATCAGTTACAAATCATTTTTAATACATTGAAGACATTTTTATGTTTATTGGATTAAAAAACTACGAGCAAAATAAACTTAAATCAAATCTTTAAAAAGATGTCAGTTGACACTGTTATTCTTATAACGTTAAACAACAACCACAAAAGCAACAATAACCCGCACTCCGGGCCGGGCTGGTGGAGTGGTTCCGAATTTTCTATCGGACCGGGTCAATTTGGCCAAAAATTGAATGGGCGATGTGGGTCGAGCCAATAGAAAAGTTTAGCGGACTTCCGGCCCATTATAAAAATTTAGCAGAAACAATAAAATATGAGCTATTTTCAATGAATAAGGCTTTAACG